>JAHUTJ010042970.1:0-15299 GCA_036250325.1 Characodon lateralis | reverse complement strand
ATATGCTCAATTTCCTTTTTCCAGCCACTTATTGCTACTTGTCCCAACTTTTTTGGGATTTGTTGACGCCATGTAATTTTGAAACAACATATTTTTCCCTTAAAATGATACATTCTTTCAGTTTAAACTTTTGATCTGTGATTTGTGTTCTATTCTGAATAACACAGGTTAAAAAAACAAAACAAACATTCTTGGATAAATCTAATTTAAATAAAGTACAATTTAATCTCATTTTAATTTCCTTATGTGCTTTATATGATATTTTATCATTTAAAGCTAACTGCAAAATATTAATACAGTGTTTAACCCTATTTTCTCCCAGACATAGCTACTGACTGAGCTTTTACTGTGACTAACTCTATGTGCTCTCTTTCATACTCTAGACTTGAAAACTGGCTCAGAGTTTATCTGTTTTTTCTTCCTAGATGAGACCACTAAAACAGCTACATCCATTAACATTTACTTTTCCTTCCCATAGAAAGGACTCCTGGATCAGTGCTTCTGTGTTCTTTTTGTGTCTCTGCTCTGTTCTCTCAAACCCCTAGTCGGTCGTGGCAGATGGCCGCTCACACTGAACCTGGTTCTGGTTCTGCTGGAGCTTCCTTCCTGTTAAAAGGGAGTTTTTCCTCTCCACTGTCGCTACATGCATGCTCAGTATGAGGGATTGCTGCAAAGTCAACACCAGTGACTGTCCACTGTCTCTACATGCTCATCCAGGAGGAGTGAATGCTGCAAGTCACTGACTGGATGCAATCTCCTGGGTTTCCTTAGATAGAAAAACCTTGGAACCAATTTTAATAAATAACTGAAACTGACTGCACTGTTCAATGATTAGGATTAATTGGAGTGTATGTACCTGACTTGAAATCTATATGATTCGACTGAATTGACTTAGCCCATTTTAAAGTTACCCACCTTTCGCACAAGGCAACAGGAAACAACACTTGCCAATTATTTTTACCTCTGCCTTCCTCCGTCCCTGTTGGATGGAGTAAGAGGGAGTCAGGTTTAGCCTAAACCGGCACAATTATGGTTGAGGTGCAAACACAACCTCCATTTCTGCTACCTGTGCGACCCCCTCTCTTTTCCAATGGCTATAATCAGTCTGACAGAGAGAGGTATCCCAATCTTTGTGGTTTTTAGTATAACAATGGCCACTGGTGGGCTCTAGATGGACAAACTTTATCAGTTTATTATTTTACTCAGTACCCCTACACATATCCCATTCTAAGATGGCCAAACTCTAACACTCAGTAGTTTAATCTAACCTCCCCAACAACCCCGCACCGTTCCAAACCCTTTGTGAAGAGCCTTGAGATGACATATGTTGTGAATTGGTGCTATATAAATAAAACTAAATTAAATTAAAATTGAATTTAATTAAGAATTTTGCTTAAGAAAAAAAGCACACCTCAGCAGCCTTCCTAAGTGAGCATATACAGGTTTATTTAGAGTTTCTTTACATCTGATGGTTTGTAATCATAAAGCAGACAAATAGAAAATAGTTATAATCAAGAGTTATATAAATCAAGAGTTAACATAAGACTTGGGGTTTGTGCCTTTTGCTGGCTTTGGGGGTGGTGGTTACTTGTTTGTGTGACTGAAAAAGAAAACCCTTGACAGGTTGTGAATAATTGTTTTAATGAGTGTGCAAAAGCAGCCGACTCAAAGGCCTGTCAGGTTAAACAAACTCTCCAAATCCGATTGTCAAAGTGCAAAGTGTTGTCGTTTTAATTTACCCCCACCACCGCTCCTTCCTTCCTCCCCTCGCTGCCTTTGGCTCCCCCTCCCCTTGAGTGCTCCATTCCTTCCAATTACAAGACATAATATTTGCTCTAACCTTGTGTGATCACTGGTTTAGTTGTTTTAAAAAGCCTGTTGATCTCAGCACGCTCCGCTGCTCTTTGTCAATGGAGCATCAACAGGGATGAATAAGTGGCAGGCACTTCCTTGTTATCTCCTCAGAGGATCATTCCATCCTTTCACCAACCATCTTATTAGAGATCCTTTCATATCAACACAACTCTGCTGTCTCTGTGTACCTGTTTTATTTCTGCTTTGCCAAAAAATTTGGTTTGACATTTTGGACTGAATTTGTCATTTTAAGGCACGACAAAAACGTTTTGGGTCTTCAGCCACAAACTATTTGCAAGAAAATGGAAGTTTTCTATTATGGTGCAGAAAGTTAATTTTTCAATAAAAATCCCTCAGTCTAAAGAAACCAGGCCAATTCATTAAGTCATATTCATATATTTGAAAAGTTTATATGTCCTGTCAAATTAAACTCATTTTACATATGAAATAAAACCAAATTTAGAAATCAATTTCTAAAAGATTTAGCTTCTTTGTTGAGGTTGCTAATTCATACATTTTCTCTGTACAGAGAAAATTATATTTAACAGTTGGTTTACATTTTTGTTTATTTTCTTCTTTGTCGTCATTTATTTAAAAGTGCTCACAGACAAAAAAATCTTTTGGCAGTTTTCAAAATGATTTAAATATAACCTCAAACAGATTCCCTTAACCCATTACTTTAAAAAAAACGAAGCCAAAATAGAAAAAACTCAAAATGTCTAGATCCCTCCATCCATCCCTCCATCCATCCCTCCATCCATCCATCCATCCATCCATCCATCCATCCATCCATCCATCCATCCATCCATCCATCCATCCATCCATCCATCCATCCATCCATCCATCCCAGGTTTGTGGGGATGGCTTGGTGCCCATGTCCAGCTGTAATTGGGGGGAGACACTGTACAACCTGGAAGGTCAGCAGTACATCCCAGGGTACACAGGACAAATGCTCACATGATATGTAAAATCTTTCATTTTAAAGTCCTTGTATGTTTATGCTTCCTTGCATATTGCAGTCTCAGGTCACATGTCTAATTGCAACAAGGGATTGTATTATTATAGAATCTTTTTTACCCCCAGCAGATTTCCGCTCACACTGAGCCTGGTTATGGTTCTGCTGGAGGTTTCTTCCTGCTGAAAGGGAGTTTTCCTCTCCACCTCGCTATATCCATGCTCAGTATGAGGGATTGCTGCAAAGTCAATGCCAGTGACTGTCCACTGTCTCTACATGCTGAAAGTCACTGACTGGATGCAATCTGCTGGGTTTCCTTAGATAGAAAAACTTTTGACCAATTTGAATAATAAACTGAGTCTTTGTTAGGATTAACTGGAATGTATGAACCTGAGTTGAAATCTGTATGGCTCAATTGAATTGACTTTGTAAAGTGCCTTGAGACAACATGTGTTGTATATTGGCGCTATATAAATAAAACTAAATTGAAATGAATTTTTTTATGTGCTCCCAGTGTAGCTGTTGCTTCTCATGTAGCACCACAAAAGGTCACAAACCTCAGCACCTGTTTCTGACACAGATATTCTTCTGGCTACCTCTTTATAACTGATTTAGGTTTTAATGACAGAGTTTAGAATCAAGGGGTGAGTCATGAGCCATCAAAAAAAGGCAAAAAATTGCTTCTTTTATATACACCAAATCTGGACACTCGTCTTTTACTCACCTTTCGCTTTTGTTCATGCTTTGGACTTTCCATCTTTAGCAGGACTGATCTGCAAAGTTAACAAATAAATAGATATTAACCTTTCTTCCTCAGCCTGTAGTGTGTTAGTTTAGGAACTTTTTAAAGAGCCCATTTAAAGGGCCATAACATTTGACTCAAAAACCTTTTGGAAACTGAAAAAGGACTGCCTTTGTTAAATCTGTAGATAAAGAAAAAGATGAGTTTGAAAAAGTAACATTAACACAATACGGAATGCAGGTAATAACTTCTTCTACCTGTTACCCCAACACCTTAACTTGTCATAAGTCAAATTTTGCTTAGTTTCAGTTCATTAAGAGTTTTTTTATGTTCAGTAAACAGTTTAGTGCCAACTGCTTCTGTCTTAGCTGGGTGTTTGTAGCAACAAATTCTGAATCCATATAAATTCAGAAATTAGTACTATTGTCTTTTCCCAGGCAAGAGTGGAAACTAGTCAGAGAAAATACCAAAACAATAAGCTGCTGTGTTTCTTAAACGTAAACTGAGTAAGGCTGGAAAAACAAAACTTATTTTTCCACATAATCTATTTTTTTCCTGGAAAAGTTGTGTAACTTGATTTTAAAAAAATTGTGTCTTAATATTATTGTAAATCTAGGGCTGAAATACCAAGTATTTGTCCCACTAATCAGGATTCTCAAAGAATCTTTAACATTGATTTCCAAGGTGGACATACTGTGTCTTCAGGAGACCAGGTAGAAAGGTAGCAAGGCAGTAGGTGTGTAAAAGCAGCATTCAAACTGTTCTACCATGGTGTGGATGGGAAGAGAAATTATGTTGAAGTTATTTTGAAGGAGCTATTGTCTATATTCTGAAGGTGAAAACAGTGTCAGATATGGTGATGAGTCTAAAGCTAGAAATTTTCTGAAGGTGAAAACAGTGTCAGATATGGTGATGAGTCTAAAGCTAGAAATTTTATGTTTGATGTTCATTGTTGTTAGTGGTTATGACCCACAGGTGGGATGTGAGTTAGAGGAGAAAGAGAAATTCGGAGCGAGCTGGATGAAGTGATGCAGAATATCAATTCAATTCAATTCAGTTTACTTATATTATGCCAATTCACAACACACGTCGTCTCAAGGCACTTCACACATACATTCCAATTAATCCTAACCATTGAACAGTGCAGTCAGATTCAGCTATTTATTCAAATTGGATAAAAAGTTTTTCTATCTAAGGAAACCCAGCAGATTGCATCGAGTCAGAGACTTGTAGCAGTCACTCCTCCTGGATGAGCATGTAGCAACATCCCCAGATGTGAGAGTTTTACTCGGTGCAGATCTCAATGGAGATCTTCATCATACTGAGTTTCTTCGTCCTTGTCATACATGTTTCAGGATACGATGGATGTTGGATCAGGGAACACAGGTGATAAGGAACAGATGGGCAGGTTTGGTATCCAGAACAGGATACACTTTGCAAAGAGGATGGGAACGGCTGTAGTGAATACTTTATTATAGAAGATGCAGAAACACGGTGACTTACAAGGGCGGAGGTAGGAGCACACAGGTGTATTACACGCTGCATAGATGATCTGTAGGAACTTAAAGACTGCAAGGTAATGGTAGGTGAGAGTGTTGCTAGACAGCATAGGATGTGTAGAATGACTCTGATGGTGAGGAAGATGAAGAGGACAAATGTAGAGCAGAGGACAAAGTGTTGGAAGATGAAAAAAAAAGAGAGTTGTGTGGCTCTCAGGAAGGAGTTGAGACTGGCTCTGGGTGGCCAGGTGGTGCTTCCAGATGACTGGAAAATGACAGCTAAACTATCAGGGAGACAAGTAGACGAGTACTTTTTATGTCTTCTGGAAAGAAATTTCATAAGGAAACTTGGTGGTGGAATGAGAAAGAACAGGAGTGTGTATGGACAACGAGATCAGCCAAGAAGTGGGACACCATGAGGACTCAATAGAGACTCGGCGTAAAGTGAAGGTAGAGCTAGCTAAGGCCAAACAAAGGGCATATAATGACTTATAGATATGTTGGACAGTAAGGAGGGAGAGAAGGATTTATACAGGTTGGTGAGGGACAGACAGAGATGAGGAGGATGTTCAGTAGGTTAGGGTGATTAAGGTTCAAGACAGAAATGTACTGACAGGTGTAGCAAGTGTGATAGGAAGATGGAAGGAGTTCTTTGAATAGATGATGAATGAGGAAAATTAAAAACAACAAAGAGCAGAAGAAGTGACTATTGTAGAATAGGAAAAAGTCCAGTAAAGATGAAGTAAGCATGGCATTCCAGAGGATAATGAGTGAAAAGGCTGCTGGTCCTAATGATATACCTGTGGAGGTATGGAAGTGTGTAGGAGAGACAGCAGTAGAGTTCTTGACTAGGCTGTTCTATGAGACCATACAGAACAAGAAGATGCCGGAGGAATGGACGAGATGTGTCCTGGTGCCAATTTTCAAGAACAAGGGAGACATGCCGAGTTGTGGCAACCACAGAGGAATAAAGTTGATAAGTCACACAAAAAGGTTTGAGAAAAATTAGTTGAAGCCAGACTGAGGTCAGAAGTGAGTATCTGTGAGCAGTATGGTTTCATGCCAAGAAAAAATACTCAGTATTCAGGTCCAACAACTCTAGTTCTCTCTTATGGTGAATATCTTAATAGGTTTGGACTACTTCTCACACCAAATAATATACACTAATATTTTCAGTAGGTGCCATACTGCTATTTAACAATTCACTATCCACATGAACCAGATATTAAACTGGAAAAGAAGTAGCTTTTCTGCTTTATTGCTGATTCTTATATTATGAAAAATGTAACAACAAAGAAATCTGTAATGCTCTTAAACAAAATGTAACTCTGCCACAGATATACTGGTCTTCTGTTTATGGTAACCTAATCTGCAAAATTACCAATAAATACTGCATTAGTACTAAAGCAAAAAAGTTTCTTTTAAAATCCTACACAATATTGTTTTGAAAAGCATGTTCTTGAGGTTTTCTTAATATTACTGAGACATGTGATGTTTTTTGTGGTTTGAGCAAAGAAACATTCCTTCAGTTATTCTTTAGCTGTTTATATTGTGTTTTGGAATGAGATGCAAATCCTCCTATCCAGTTCAAACTGTTTTACTTGAGGAGGAAGACATGTTCTTTTATTTCAGGAATAATTTGCATCACAATTGTATTTTCGACCTGATCCAGCTTTTGCAATCATAGGTAAGTTCCATATAAAGAAAATAAAATGGTTAAACAACAAAAACAAGTTTACATTGTTTAAATTTGTTTTATAATTCATATGAACCTTTTATTCCTCCTGCAAACCATGAACTCTGTAGTAATGGCATCATTTTCCTGCAAAAAAACCTTGTTTTCTTGTAACATATCCTGTATTTGTACAGGTTTATTCCCCATGGAATTCAGTTCTGTCTCGTTCTGTTTTTCTATGTAGCAATATATGCAAATAAAAGTTCAAATAAAAGAAAAGTAAACACACAGGTCTCTAACATCTGTAAGGGCACTAACAGTACCCATAACCCTCAGATAAGGCTTATAACCATTTGGTCTGAAAATGCCTACGTCCTGACTTGATTCTGTCCACAAATTCCCTCTGGCACCGTGATCAGGACTTCGTGATGGACATTCAAAAACACAGACTGTTGTCTTGTCACTTCGTGACTAATTTGGTGGAATGCTTAAGGTCAGGGTACATTAGGAAGACCCAATCATGTCCAAGCTTTAACTCCAAGGCTGATGTCTTAAGATGTTGCTTTAATATTTCCACATAATGTCCTTTCATTATGTCATTTTTTTGTTGAAGTGCAGCAGTCCCTTTCCAGGAGACCACACAACATGATACTGCTGCTTTTTAAGTATCTTTTGAAGTAATGGCTTCTTCCTCTCTTTTCAGCCCAGGACTTGTTTCACTGTGGATAATGCCACTTTATCAGTTTCAGTCACCATCTTCAATTCTATTCAATTAAGTATTTTTTTTCTTGAAGATTTTTTTTTGCAACACTAATAGCCATTAACTTTTTGTTATTTTTTTTTTTTTAAAATAAGCGGACAGGAAGGAGGGTGGAGAAAGGGGGAAAACATGCAGCACAGGTCTCCAGGGCACTCGATTCATGGCAATTTACAACAAAAATAATTTCAAGGTAATTTACAGAAAAACAAACAACAACAACAACAAAAAAAACATAATTCATTGAAATATACAGAAAAACAGTGAATCATAAAAATAGATTTATTGTTGGACCAAGGTGCAGACTGAAATGGAGAAGCAGAATAATGAGTGGAAAGGGTTTTTAATAAACAACAAAAGCTTACAGAATGGCTTGAGGGGGTCAGAACATGAAGCCACGGCAAAATCAGGCATGGACCATGGCCATGGAGATAGTCATGGGAATGGAACGATCCAGCAGAGACAATGGCCAACATGAACTTGAGTTATGGGAGAAACAGGTGAGTTGCATGAGTGGTAATGAGCAGGTACAATACCACTCAGCTAAATGAACTGGACTGCAGAGTGGCTGAGAGACTAATGAACAAGAAGTTGAATGGAAGTACAAAAAAGCCCAAAGTAAATATTTATCAGAGATGTAACAGAAAAAAAGCTAAATATACAGAGAACACAAGAAAAAACTAGAAAACTAAACAATAACCTAATGAGGAAATCTCCAAACAATAATGTGCACTGGGAGGTAAATCAAAGAAGAATTAGAGCGTAATAAACAGCAAGGAAAAGTTCAAACAAAAACAAAAAGAAAATCGAAAGCTCAATGACCTTTAAATCATGAAATTCAAAGTCAATTACATACATCCTAATTTGATTCTAGTTTTTAACCAGTGCAGTCAAGTTCAATTTATTATTTAAATTTGTAAAAACATTTTCTAAGGAAACCCAGGTGACTGCATCGAGCCACTGACTTAACAAAATCATTTGCTTTTGTTCTGGAGTTGATTGGCACACATCACACCAAAAATGATTAACTTGGAACCATTGGGTATTTGACAATTGTAATGAATGAGCCAGACTTGTGGAGGTTTACTATTTGGTTCCTGACATTGTGGCTGATTTCCTTACATTTTCCTATGGTGTGACACAAGAAAGCAGTTTGTTTGGGCTGTTGCCTTAAAAACATGCCTCTGTTTAACTTAAATGTGGATCACAAGCTGACAAAGCCATGACATCATCATCTGGGCTTTTCAAGGTTAAAGGCACAGCAATATTAGCATATTTAAACTTCTGAATTCAAAGAAAGTTTAAAAATCTTTTTCTCATTATTTGAGTATTTAGGAAAATGGAAATAATGTTAGTAATCCTTAATGATCTAAAACAGGACAATTTAATGTCAGACAGTAAGAAACAGTGTATGTAAATATCTGCTTTGAGTTTTATGGCTGTCATATGGAGGCATTTAGGTTCCCTTCATAATCTGCTGCTTTGCTTATTTATAATTTTTTAGATTAGTATTTTTACTTTTATCTTTTTACTACAGTATCTTATTTTATGGCTGTAGCTATTACTGTTGTTATCCTCACTGCACTGCCCTGAATGTTATGCATCACTATTTGGGTTTCATACTGTGGTGCAGTAATATATGTTATTATAACATAAACTTATACTTTTAGTCTGTATATTCTGCTTAGACATAGCAAAACTATCATTTGTTACGTAACACAACTCAACTTTTCCACTGAGAACAGCATAAATCTGAAGTCAGTGTTTTTTAGATGATTCATGTACTTTTTAAAATTGCTTAAACTTCTTAAACTGAAAGAAAAGAGAATAAAAAAGGTGGAAAGAAATATTCAGATAAAAATTTAAGAACCAACAGACTGAGGGAGAAATGTGGAGGCAAAAGGCCAAAGTATGGGATGGTATGTTTGGTGCTGGTCATGTTTAAACAGTTAAAACCCTTGTGATAAAGGCTTTAACAAGAGATTAGTGTCAAATGCTTGCATTCAAATAGTAAAGTCAACTGAGGATCAGCAGCAAACTGGCTGGGTAATTCGGCCCAGAAAGAAGCTGAAAATATAATGAGGTGCTGGAAAAATCTGTCAGTACACAGCAGCAGCTTTACCTAATACTGAATGTGTGTTTTGTCGCTGTCCGTTTCTCCTTCCTCTCTTCTAGTTTCATAAATGAACAGATAAGCTTGGCCGACCTGGTGTCTTTAAGTATGTTTGTGTCATTAACAAAGAAAAGCTTAATTTTAATAAGGCATGCTTTATGGTGGGGCACACACAACATTTCAACCATAGAGGAAATTTGGAACCTTTTTTAGATACATTCACTTTTTTTTTTTTAGAGCTTACACCTTTCAAATACTATAACAAATTTAAAGATATTTATAGAAACATTGTTTGAAGTCTTAAAAATGTTGTCACTGAAATTTTCTCTGACAAAGTAAAGCCTCAGGCATTCCTTTATGACAAATTAACATTCCTTTGTCCATAAAACCTACTTAGATTCATTGGATTATCTGAAAAAGGTGTTCAAGTAACTCTGAAAATCATCTTTTATTACTGTAACTGTGAGCATTTCACCGGTGGAATAGTTAGATGTAACACATAAAATTAGGTGAAAAACCTCTGCTCTTTATCATCTTTTGAGAGATGCCCATTTCATTTCTTATCAGAAAGAGCATTTTTGCCTTCATGAAAATAATTGCAAATCTAAATTTGCCAGGGTTACAAATAATATTATGCTTACACGCACGCACACACACGCACGCACGCACGCACGCACGCACGCACGCACACACGCACGCACGCACGCACACACACACACACTTAAGTACCTTGCCCTAAATTCCCATTTCAAAATTTTCACTCATTTCTCATGCAAAAAAAAAATGGTTTAAAGACCTCACACATTTTTAGCTAAACTTACCCTGAGTCTTCCTGCGTGATGGAGCAGTGGTCTGCAGGTAGACAATAGGTGGTTAAACTTCTCTGTGGATGTGCTATTCTCAACCCATGTATGAATAATACATAGAACGTTCATGTTACATTGAATAGGAAGTTTAAATTGCCTGTTAGCGTATGTATATGGTTTTATTTCTTCTGTCCATCCAGCCTTTTACTCTCACTTGGTTTCTGCAGGAAAAGGCTCCATCTGCTCAATAAAAAAAAAAACTAGTTGAGGTAGGTAATGAGATGAGTTTTTTGAGTTTTTCTGGTTTTAACAACAATGTTTGTATGCTCCGTGGTCCAGTTCTTCACTCCAGTTAGACTGAGAAATTTCTCAGATAAAATACAAATGAACCTCAGTGATCACATTCCTTAGCCTTGGCTTCTCAGGAAAACTGTACATTTAAGTTTGCTTTAAGAAAATATAATCCCCCAAGGTTCATGTGAAAAAGTAATAAAGATGAAGTGAGGTTCTTCATATAGTACGAAGGTCAGGTGAAATGGATTGTTTGTCCCACCATCCCTAATGATTGTTAAGTTAGATGGTGGTTTGAACCCGTGGAGCCCCACATATAAGGCCATTTACAAAGTCAATTCAATCGACTCATACAGATTTCAAGTCATACATACATTCCAATAAATCCTAACTAACAAACAGTGCAGTCAGATTCAGTTTGTTATTCAAATTGATTAAAAGTTTTTCTATCTAATGAAACCCAGCAGATTGCATCCAGTCAGTGACTTGCAGCATTCACTCCTCCTGGATGAGCATGTAGAGACAGTAGACAGTCCCTTGCATTGACTTTGCAGCAATCCCTCATACTGAGCATGCATGTAGCGACAGTGGAGAGGAAAAACTCCCTTTTAACAGGAAGAAACCTCCAGCAGAACCAAGCTCAGTGTGAGCGGCCATCTGCCACGACGGACTGGGGTTTGAGAGAACAGAGCAGAGACACAAAGAGAACACAGAAGCACTAATCTAGGAGTACTTTCTATAGGAAAGAAAATAATAATAATAATAATAATCATCTTTATTGGTCATTGCACATGTACATTACAACAAAATTTGTCCTCTGCATTTAACCCATCTCTTACAGGGAGCAGTGAAAGTGAAACATTAATGATTATAGCTCCTTTGGAGGCTTTATCTAGGAAAGAAAAACAGCTAAGCAGATGAACTCTACAGTCTAAAGAAAGCACATACACTTAGTCACAGTAAAAGCTCAGCCAGTAGTTATGTCTAGGAGAGACAGGGTTAAACACTGACAGACGGGGCCAAGTGGATCATCTGTAGAATGTGAGCATTAAGTTGTTGGCAGCTTCAGATTGGCCGATGTCCCCCTCCAGGAAGGTGCCACAGCTAAACACAGAGTCAGGTCAGATGTAGCTTCTATAACGAGAAAAAACAGAGAGAGAACATAGAGTTAAAAACTAAAATAACAGCAAATAACACAAATTTCTAATTTATTATTAAATTTTTTGTTTCTTCCAATGTAATGTGGTGAGTGGTGAATGGAGCACCCTCTATTGTCCAGCCGCCACTGGCGTGAACCTACTAATTCATAGCTGTCAATTCTGCAACCATCCAAACAAAGCTCAACCTCACATGCTGCTCTAAGTGAAAATAGACCATTACTGACGATTTATTAGCCATATAATCAAAGTAAACACAGTAATACTTTTCATTCCCCGGAAACAGTCAAAAACTATCACAAGGCTTTCTACGTTGAAAACCTCCAGATGAATGAGCAGGGGCCTGTATTATTAAACTGGATTAGGGGCTGAGCAAAATAACATCAGGTTTAATTTAGGATTTTTTTGTATAATGGAGCTTTAAATATTTCCTACCTGAGTCACCATGGTAACTTATGCTGAACCAATTTTTTTGCCAGGTTTATCAACATTTTTCTATTTTTTCTTTTCTTTTTAGTTATGACAAAAACATTAAATGAGGCAAAGCTAAAATCTAATAATAATCTTACTTTATTAAGTTATAAGCGGAAAATGCTGTTTTACATTCTAAAAATAAAAACAAAAATTTACTGAGCTCTAGCTAAAGTATTCATTTGATATCTGCAACACAGAATTACTTAATAGAGTATAAAATACTTTATGTGAGTGTGTTGGTGGAAGGAGGTCACAGCTGTAGTGAACTAATGGCTGTGACTGAGCTCCGATTAAAGCCAGTTGTGTCTCTACGCAGATATTTCCTATAATGAACTCGAATGCCGCACAGACACAGCTGACTCTGCTCCTTCGCCACTCAGTCCCTTTACCTTGTGTAATTAACTAACTCTGTGCTTTTCTGAGTTTTTGTGACAATATGCTGTGTATTTGTAACTTGAAGTTGCCTTCTCTGCCTGTGCTCTCGGTTTCAATGCAATGATCTGCCTTTAGGTACCACTGATCTCACAGGGCTTCTGAGGTTGAAGGAGCTGCCAACCTTGCTCATTGGCATCGTCATGGATTGAGAAGAGTTTGCAAAGCTGTCGCTGAATTAATAAGCAACCAATGATGATATTTTCAGCAGTTTAGATCATTTAGCTCCATCGTTTGTTGACAATGGAGTATTATGGCCAGAATTATTTTTTCAAATTACAATAAAGTTAAAGTCTCACGAGAATAAAGTGGTAATATTATTAGAATAAGGTTGTAACATTATGAGAATAAAGTCAGAATATTATTGGAAGAAAGTCTGAATATTATGAGAATAAAGTTGGAGTATGAGAAGAAGAGAGAATAAAGTTGAAATTTTTATGAGAACTTCCAAAAAAGAGCAGTCTTCCATGTGTTAAAATGAGGAATGTTATACCTTAGTATCGGTTTCACTAATAAGGACATTCTTCATCTTTTAGCACATCAGCATTAAATCAAATACTGGTCATCATTTGATGACTTTGAAACAATTGTACAAATGACTGTGTCTGTTTCGGAACGCCAAGATTTGCGGTGACAGCATTCTGTGTAGATAGATTTTATTACAGACATGTGGTCCAGATCACATAAAAAACAACACAATCAATGATAGAAGAAAGGAATAAAAAAGGAAAATAAGAGTACATAAGTACAAATAAGACTCCTAATCTTTTAGGAGGGAGTCATACCAATGTTTCCAATATACGGATGTATATCTTACTGCACTATATTTAATGTTAGTCAACAATAGGATAATTCTATCATTGGACCTATTTAGACGACAAATAAATGTATACATAAGATTCCTTAAAACAGCCATCAAAGTGCTGACATTAGCAGACACAAACAATTCACTGGCACTGCTCCATCTGCGCTTCTTTAACAAAAGTCTTAATGCATCATTATGGGCCACCTTCAGTCTCTGAAGGCTGGCTTTTTATAACTGCACCATAAGTGTGCTGTATACAGTGAGGCGCAAAGTGATCGAAACAAGTCCAGTTTGACTTTATCAGAACAATACCCAAATTTCTGAGCTAAAACATTAGCTTGAGCATATAACATTTGATCCTGACGGTAGATGTCCTCTTTGTCTGATAAACACTGTCAGCACATGACCAAGATATTTTACTTCCTTTGAGACGTTCAGTAAGATCCCAGACAACCTAAAATTAGGAAAAACCCTATATTTATCTTCTTTAGTGCGACATATCAGAATTAAACTTTTTGATAGATTGAATTTAACATCATCTAGTTCACCGTATACTGAACACACATTAAGCAGCATTTGAAGACCAGCTGGACTTGGACTAAAAACCACTAAGTCGTCAGCATACATCAAGTGGTTTACAACTGTGTCTCCAACCATACAGCCAGTTCTACACAGATTTAACTGCTTAGAAAGGTCATTCATATAAAAATTTAATCCATTACTGACCTGGAAAGGTGCAGACACAGTTGTCCCACTTGACCTGCATGGTTTGATTGGCAATCCAATAAGACAGACGTCTTACTATATATTTAGGCAAACCAGCTTGACTCAATTTTAGAAATAGTTTTCTGTGGTTTACACGATTGCTATTATAAGTACTCAATATTTCTTTTAGACCATATATACACAGATCAGTGCCATGTTTAGACTTAAACTCAAATTGATTGTCTGAAGACTAGATTATTATATTTTCAAATCTAGGCAAGAGAATTAATTCAAAGATTTTGGACAGTGTACTTGCAAGGTCAATGGGTCTATAATCACCAGAGCTTCCAATTTTCCTGCTTTGTCTTTAATCACAGGGGACTGACTCACCTTCATCATGCAGTCAAGAATAAAACCATGCACAATAAAACCAGTGACGCACAAGGCAACAACAGGAGCTAACCTCAAACTTGCAAATTTAAGATGTTCAGCAGAAATGTGATCCATTCCTGTAGATTTATTTGCAGACAGTTTTTTGATTGCTTTGTAAACCTCATGAGTTGTAATTGTTTCAAAAAAATTAACATTGTCAACCTGGTAGGGTTCACTCTGAACACAGGTAAATAACTTGCTATAGTGCATTTGTGAATGATCTACATTCAGATTCGCCCCAGAGACACCATCTACTGTGCAAGGGAGAGAGGGCTTATTATTATTAATAGTTTTTAACTCTTTCCAAAAGGCTTTTGTGTCCTTACCAACCAGCCTTTTAGCCAAAGAATCAGCCCTCAAGGTATGCTCGTTCTTTCTAATGAATCGTATAGCATATTTATATTTTGCATTTGTCAGCTTCGTACTCGTACTCGTCGTCTTCCGCTTATCCAGGACCGGGTCGCAGGGGAGACTCAGCACAGACACCCAGACGTCCCTCTCCCCAGACACTTCCTCCAGCTCCTCCGGGGGGAGCCCAAGGCGTTCCCAGGCCAGCCGAGAGACATAGTCCCTCCAGCGTGTCCTGGGCCATTCCCTGGGCC
>JAHUTJ010042969.1:0-15304 GCA_036250325.1 Characodon lateralis | reverse complement strand
AAGACCTGAAATATTTCAGTTAGTGTGCAATGAATCTAAAATATATGAATGTTAAATTTTCATCATGACATTATGGAAAATAATGAACTTTATCGCAATATGCTAATATTTTGAGAAGGACCTGTATAATATCAGTACATATCAGTTATCGGCCACAATGAATGAATAAATATCTGGAAAAGCTAATGACTTAGTTGGTATGGACAGAAGTATAGAAGTAAATAACATTTATAAACCTATCCTTTTTTCCAAGATATTTGGGGCATATAGGCTTACATGATTAAATACTAAATTGTGCTTTTATGATGTAAGTGTCGCAATCACTGTATTCGAGTTTCACAATGGAATATCCAAACTCTTTAATTAGGTTCGTCAGTATTATTTGCTCAAAATAAACAGCTCATATGGATTAAAACTGAATTGATTTATGTCCACAATACATAAATCAATGTATTGTGGACAATAAAAAATTACAAATTTGTTTCAAAACACATACTATATGTTGTAAATACGCTATATTGATCAATTATTTCTTCAACCCTCGAAATCCTGGAATTCAAGTGTTTAAATCACTTTCATGACCACACATGTATAAAATCCAGTACCCTGGTATGTAGACTGCTTCTACAAACATCTGTGAAAGAGTGGGCCTCAGTACCTCGGTGAATTCCAGAGTGGTACCATGATAGCATGTCACCTGTCTGATATGTAGTGATGAGAAACATTTAAGACAGTTGAATCTTATGGTTTGTCTCACGAAAGCTCTGCTGGCTCTTCTAGCTCCTGAATGGTTTTTAAGTATTTTTGTCACTGAAATTGATTGATAACAAAAATTATAATAAAGGTTTTTTTAGAACCAATTACTAATGTACAAAACCTACATTACATAAGATATTTAAAATTTATATTTGTTGTTATTCTACGCAGGAATGAAAGAGCTTCCACAATTACATTTTAAAGTACAAAAATGTCTAATTTGCATGCACAGATCATTTGCAGTCTGCTGTATGAGACTTTGACCTTTGATATTCTCAGCATCTTGATTA
Organism: Characodon lateralis; assembly: GCA_036250325.1. Lineage (NCBI taxonomy): Eukaryota > Metazoa > Chordata > Actinopteri > Cyprinodontiformes > Goodeidae > Characodon > Characodon lateralis. Next base: position 14,258 of record JAHUTJ010042969.1, on the reverse strand, counting down.
AAGTCATCAAAATTTCACTGTCTTATTCACTTATTTTCTCACCTGTCCAGAGTGATATCTCATAGTGACTCTCCTCTGTCTCCCTTTCTCTCTCTGTCACCTGCCTCTCCTTCCCCCCTGCTTTGCTCACCCTTAGCTGCCTCTCACCTTCCTTTTTCATAAGTCCCTACTCAGCATGTTTCAGGACAGCTCTATTTGCATTTTAGGCTTTTTCATTAGTATGTTACATGAAACCATTAATATTTTAGTACCTGCTTGCTTGCAGTTCCAAAAGAGCCTAACCATGCTGAAAATGCAATGTCGGAAGACTGTTGGTCTCTGATGGGTAGGGGGCTGTATCAATAGTCACAACTTGTTTTATAACTAACTGTTATGATTCTGGTCCGTCTGCCTGCTCTGCTCTCACTCATGCAATCAACTCATCTGCTTCACCTGTCTGCTGCTGCACTATCATCGTCATGCCACACACCTGTGGAGCTGCAGTCATATACAGCCATCTGACAGGCAGACGGTGCCGGATTTTCGAAAACATTTGTGAGTAGTTATCCAGTGTTCCTTCCTGACTGATCTTGTTCTCTGACCTTGCCTTGCCTCACGGATTTTGCCTTCTTGCCTGCCCCTTGTCTGATGGATTGGATTTCTGGATTTTGACTCCGTTTTCTGCCTCTGGTTTTCTGCCTCTGCCCTGCCCCTTGTCTGACGCCTCTAGCCCTGGAATTCGACCCCGTTTCTGTCCCTGGATTTACGCCTCAGCCTAACCACCGGTTAATTCAGCCAGAGCCCGCCTGGCTCTCTAGTCCGCCTGGAATTATTGTCAAGAAAACAATCACAGCTCTCTGTGTTCCTGTCACAGCTTCAGCTGATTCCTTGGAGGATTTGGATCAGTTGGCAATCTGACTTCAGTCTGTTGGATGCTTCCTCATTAACTGTCTGGATCACTTCCTCCTCTGGATTCTGTGCCTCATCCCCAGACTGAGAAGGTTAGTGGCTTTATCTAACTCTTTGCAAATCCTGAGTTTTATTCAGCCACTAACTAGTCTCTCTGTTCTCAGTGGTTCCTGGAAGCTGACTGCTATTCTCCTTCTCTCTGATCCTGAGTTTCTGAATAAACCTTTTATTTTTATTTTATCTTTGTTGATTCCCAAGAAAGTATCATTCACACAATCTTAGGCATCTACATCACAAAACTAACTTCACCATTTGAAATAAGGTGTACAGATAGACCACTGCCTTATAACAGTCAAATAAAAAATTTAACTGCACTTCCCTGAGAACGATTATGAAGTAGGACATAGAGTATGAAAAAAAGAAAGGAGAAAAAAAAAAATAAATAAAAAAAAAAAAATATATATATATATATAATATAAAATAATTATCAAGTATGGCTATCATAGGAGAGTGGATTGTCGAGGGGATCCAAATAAGTTTGGTCCCCAAAAATGCAATCAGATCTTTTAGATTTTACATAGACTATCCAAATCTGCCACCATTGACAGAATTGTTCCATCCTATGATTGAGAAAGGCTGTTATTTTTCCCATTTTATATATGTTAAATGTTATGTCAATCCAGCCATCTAAAGTCGGTTTGTCTTGTGATAACTATTTTCTTGTAATGTTTTTCTTTTTGCTTTGATAAGTAGGGTTGAATTGTTTTTAAGATCTATTAGATTTTTATAGATAAGTGAGACGATCTTCCCTTTAATTTTTTATTTATAGGCATTAATAAAAACTTCCATTAGGTTTATATTCTTGTCAGTAATTGGCTTAATTTTTAGTCAGTCAGTCAGTTTCTACCGCTTATTCCATAGTGGGTCGCGGGGGAGCTGGTGCCTATCTCCAGCAGTCTATGGGCGAGAGGGGGGGCACACCCTGGACAGGTCGCCAGTCCATCACAGGGCAACACACAAACAACCATGTATACACTCATTCATACACCTAAGGGGAATTTAGAGTGACCAATTAACCTAACAGGCATGTCTTTGGACTGTGGGAGGAAGCCGGAGTACCCGGTGAGAATCCACGCATGCACGGGGAGNTCTTTGGACTGTGGGAGGAAGCCGGAGTACCCGGTGAGAACCCACGCATGCACGGGGAGAACATGCAAACTCCATGCAGAAAGACCCCCGGCCGGGAATCAAACCCAGGACCTTCTTGCTGCAAGGCGACAGTGCTACCATTTTTAATTAATTTTGTTAACTTAATTTTTAAGTTAACAAAATTTCTTATTTTGTAAATATTGATTAAAATCCTGTTTGTCCAAAGAATATTTTCTCTTGAGTTTTTCAAAATCATTTAAGATTTTGTTATTCATTATTGTGCACAGTGCCGTGATTCCCTTGGATGTCCACTCCTTAAACCTGGCGTCCAGTTTGTTTGGTGTGAAGTCTGAGTCATACGCAATCCATTTTATGACTGCCTGGTCGTTCTCTAGTGCATTTTCTTTGACAATAGTTTTCCACGCCCTAAGGGTTGTTTTCATCCACCGGTTATCTATATTATTTATGAAACTTTGTAGATTTGCATTGGCCATAATTGCTTGCATAGGAATGGGTGTCGCCTTTGTTTCAATAGTTTTCCATAGAGCATTATATGCTGGGTCGCTACAGTATATCAGTGTTCTAGCTTGTGCTGCTAAATAATAATCTCTAAGGGAAGGCAACCCCCAACCTCCCACCCTCTTTTCCAGTTGTAAGACCTTATATCTAATTCTAGGTCTTTTACCCTGCCAAATATATCTTGATAATAGTTTGTCCCATTCATTAAAAACTTTTTGATTTATTTCAATTGGTAAAGTTTGGAATAAATATAACAGTTTGGGTAGTATGTTCATCTTAATCGAGTCAATTCTTGAGCTAAAACTTAGTAAAGGAGTAAGATTCCATCTTGTGATATCCTCTTTAATTCTTTTTTGCATGGGAACATAATTATAATCTAATAGTTTTTCGAGGTCCTTTGGTACAGTAATGCCTAAATATTTTGAATAAACCTTTTAACTTATCACTTTGTGTTTGGCTGAATTTGGGTTCTCTGTCTCTGGTCGTGATACTATTATTCAAAGCATTAATTATTTAGGTTCATTATGACTGTAAGCTCACAGGTCTGATTTTGTAAGTATTCTGGTTCATCTAATTGTACAAGCACTTTCTGTTGTGTGGACAATTGAAGCCAGGAATGAATCATCTTCTAGATGATTGTTGAAGAAAAGTGATCTTAGTAGCTGTATTAAAGCTTTAATTAAAGCTATTTAATTAAAGGTATTAAAGCTTTTTTGCACTGTGTCCTTGCTTGCGATGTATGCTGGCATATTTGAATCTGTTGCATGAGAAAATGAAGGGCCGTTTGTGGAACATCAAGTCCTGTCATATTTTAGAAACATCATAAATGTTCAAAATAAATTATGTAAATGTTATTTCCAGTAAATATATTTCTATTCTTTTGACTTGAAATTCACTACAGATGTCAGCAACAACTCAAGTAATCCACATCCGGAAAATATATCAAAGCACATTAATTCACAAATGAAGGCACAGAGTTCTGGAGGCCAGCGGAGGCAACACACCATTCTGTGGACACAAAGCCCTGGAGACTGGTGAAGATCAGGAGGCCAGTGATAAAGGTGCATGGAGAACCCACAGGGAACCTTGCCAGGAGGTCTTTCAGGCAGCGAGGAGCTGGCTCTGGGACCTTAAGGCGACATGAAGTGGGCTCAGGGGCACCCCCCTGTATTTCTTCAGACCTACAACCCATTCTCAATCTGGTGAAGAGAAGAAATCAACGTCAAAGTAATTTCATTCTTTTTATATTAAATCGGATAGGTGTATTTAGAGGTCTGGGCAGAGTGAGGCATAGTTAAGGTGAATTAGGATCACCATTAGTTAATGCAAGGTATTAACTTGTTGCATGTAATATTGGTTGGAGTGTTTTATACTGAACTGTTTTGATTTGCTGTTTGAATACTGTGGAAGTGCAGAGCCAGCTATTTCTCACCTCTGCCAGTGAAGTCAGAGCTGCAATGCATGCTAGGTGGTTTATAACAAGTTTGTTTAACTGACAAATGGACGATGGCCCAACAAGCTTGTCATGAGAGACTGCCAGTGCTCCAGCACAGATTAAAAATGGGGACCGAACAGCCCATGCAGACTGATAAGGCCATCCAGCAACCCTTTTTTTAAACCTTTGAGATGGAAGAGAAGAGACAGAGCCACATTTGACGCTGCAGCAGGGTCTGCCAAGCAGCAATACGGGAGGAGCACACAGCTGATGTTGTACAGAGGTACAGGATGGTGTCTGTGAAATTAGAGATGTCCTCTGCATCTTCTGGCGTGAGCTCTATCGCTCGAGTCTTCTTTGAGATGGCGTAGGCGATCAAAGCGATGGTGTTAGTCGCTGCTGCAGCCTCAGTGGCACACTGATAGGAGTGATCAGTGACCCTAGCTCTGATCTGATTGCTAAGGAAGGGGGCAAAGGCCATTGTTTAACGTGCCGGGCTGACCTGACCCTGAACACAGGCTGGGCTCCAGTGCAGGAAACAGAGGGAAATCCTGATCCGTGAAGACTTCACCCTCATGATGGGGTGGAGACTGGTGCCTTCAGCTGCAAGAGCTCGGCCGCCTCTCTCGACAATTACGCCGTTACTGCCGGGAAGTAGGGCCAGACCGGGTCTCGTTGGTTGGGACGTTCCCAGGCAAACTTACACGCCAGGTCATCTGTAAAAGGCAGGCCTAGTGGGAGATGCTTTTGGGGAATTCCCCATATTGTGGATTAAAGATGGCGAGCCGCTGTTGCATCTCCTCCACAGGGAGGCACCTGCAGGAAGGGCAGGTGGGCTGCGGAGACAGGACCAGACCCACATGGTCAGGTCTGAGGCAGCCCTCGCAGATGTCATGTAGCCCATGATGTAGCCTGTCTGGCATGCCGGGCAAAGGCAGATGGTGCTGCTGCTCACCATTTTCTTTGTTTTTAATAAATTGTAATCAGTGCTCTTGCTGAAGCTGAAAAAATAAAGGGAGCCAATTACCCAGTCTGAATGCAATTTATACAGACTGGGTTGGGTGGCACCCAGCAGGTGGATGTGGACTAAAGTTTTCAGTCCTCGCTCAGGCGAAGAGATAAACCCACTTGCAACAGCATTAAAAGGCTATAGCACAGCCTTACAGCCTACACGCAATTGAACCCATTTCCCCTTGTGTGGATCAGGCAAAATGTCCACACAATGGTTAATGTCCACACATTGTTGGTGTCCCATCAGGGACTGATCCACACAATATTATGTATATAAGCACACAGACCTCTGAACACCCGGAGGATATGACAAGCTCTTTCTTCACCACAACAGACAAGAGCAGCAATTCATTATTGCAGATGAAGTCCCAATCCATCTATCCATCTCAGGATCCATTTTTTCTTATCATTCAATAAGATACCAAGATATTAAAACTACCTTACTTCAGGCAGACCACCGTTTTCCAGCTGATAACCATGGGCTCAGACTTTGAGGAACTGACTTTCATTCTGGATCTCTTACACTCGCCTGTAAACAGAGTTTATTTGATTTATTTCAATTCCTGCTCTCATAAACAGATGGCATTTACCATGCTCTTTAATACAAATGAAAAACAGCATTTGCTCATGTTGTCTGGAAAAATATTCATAAGAAGATCAACAGTTTTATTTGTATTCTTGTTTCCTGCTGAGTTAAAAAGATACAATATTTATCAGAGTCAGAGTTGGAGCCTGATTTTGTGCTGTCAGCGTGTTTTTCATTCAGCTAGGGCAATGCAGTCATTAGCCCTCTCTGAGCTGGGTTACATCCTATTCTCATACTTGCTTGTGCAAAGTTTATTAATATATTAATCAGGCAGTATATGGCCTGGGGGCTTCTCTAGTTGAAGAACATTGCTTTATTCTTAACCGCTACTCTGTGTTTGTCTGATGTTACCTAAAAACAGCTTGAGACCGTGATATTTAACCCTAACAGGGACGTTAAAAGTTTACGTAGGTACACTGACATTAGCAAAAGCTTGAAATTGTGGCTATTTAAAAAAATAAATTCCAATATCCAAACAGAAACTGTAGCAATGACCCTCACCCGCTTTGCTGTAATTAATAGATTCCACTGCAGAATTTCTGCATCATGTCTTGTATTCTCTGAGATTTACGCAGATACCCCTCACTGCCATCTCCAGCTGTTAGTGTCTGTTTCCAGCACAGAGTTCCCTGCTGTAAAGTGCATTCACCCTGTTAAAACTTAATTGTCACTTGTTGCATTCTTTAATAATTACCAGCAATGAAGGACAATATTATTTCAGACTTTGCATGTCTATGGAGCGTCCATGTGGTAGCATTTTTCTGTAAGGATGCCTGTCATTGTTCATGCATTCATTGTATCTTTGTGTGTGTGTGTGTGTGTGTGTGTGCGTGCGTGCGTGCGTGCGTGCGTGTGTGCGTGCGAGTGTGTGTGTGTGTGTGTGTGTGTGTGTGTGTGTGTGTGTGTGTGTGTGACTGTGACCTTTGAAATTCTAGCAGGGACACCAGACGTTCCAACAGGGCCTTTTCCCCTGAGATTCTGAAAAAAGAAGTACCAATCAGCATAAAATAATCCATCCCCTGCTGAAGATAAATCTTACTGACCAGGGAAAATATTTCAGACTTCTGTTCCCAATACACAGTGCTGGCTTCATAACTTATTCATGCCCCTTAATTTTTTTCACATTTCTTTATGTTGCAACCACAAACTTAGACGTATTTGCTTGTTTTTTTAATGTGATAGACCAACACAAAGTAGTCCATAACTGACGTTAAAGGAAAATGACATGGTTTTCAAATTATTCCAAATAAAAATCCATAAAATCTGTCATGCATTTGTTTTTGCCCTGATAGCCTAAAATAATGTCCTGTGCAAGAAACCAGCAGGCAGGTCAATAGTTACAACTGTGGGGCTGTTTAAAGCAGGGTTAGGTTATAAAACAATTCATAATCCTGTAAAGGAAACTGTATAGTACAACTGCAAACCTACCAAGACATTGATGTTCATCTAAATTGACTGGCTTGGCAAAAAGAAAATTAATCAGAGAAGCTGCCAGGAGATCCATGGTAACTCTAGAGGAGCTGCAGAGAGTCACAGCTCAGACTTGAGAATCTGTTGAGAGGACAACTTTTAGTTGTGCACTCTACAAGTAAAGCCTTAGTGGTAGAGTGGCAAGAAGACAGCCATTGTATAAAAGAAAGCCACTGGAAGTCCTGTTCAAAGTTTGCTACACTGTAGGATATAGAAACAAAAGAAATGTAAGACATTGCTCTGGTCAAGGGAGGGGGGGTGGGGGGGGGGGGATAACACCATCTCCAGCACATTTCTAAGCACAGAATCTAGTCTATTCTCTGGATTAAAAATGAGCTTGGATTGAAAGCAGAAGCCACGGTTCAGTGCAGCTCATCACCCCAGGATAGTACAGGGTATATGGTGGTATTCTTGAAATAAAAGGGAAACCATTCACACCCCCAGTGTAGTGTGCTAATGTTAATCTACGTTGTACCCATTCTCACTCTCAAATAAATTTAAGGGCTAGCAACAATCTTTATCTTAAAACAACTCAGATGTTCCAGTGTCATAAAAAAGCTGGACATGTCAATACAGACATGGAACCACAATGCAGCACTTCAGTGATGCACAGTCAGAACTGCTCCTGTGAAGCTCCCAAGGTGATTGATGTTAACTCTGTACTTTTATGCCACAGTCTGCACTCAAAATATCTATCCAGTATTCTTAATAATTACTCAGACTATCCCTGCGTACACATTAATCTCTTTTTTACCCCTGTGACCATTCTTCTTTTCATCCTCTGTCCCTCTTTTACCTCCTCCCCTCCTTGCTCTAACATCCGTCACTCATATGCCTTCCTGTCTTTGTCAATCTGAGTTTCCAGGAATTCACATGCAGGAAGCTTTGCCCTCTGAACTTGATAACACCTCACCCAGTCCCAGCTATTTCCCTGCCAGTGCACACTAAACTCAGAAAGCTTCAGATTTTTTTTGTAATGTTTATAGATGCTGTATACTAATGACAAAAGCACTGATCGTCTTTTTTTGCGGTTTACTCAATTCAGCCTCCAATTGTAAAAAAAAAAGGCCAAGAACGCCTTTAACTTTTCTAGTGACCAATAAAGATTTTATTTTGCTGACTGTGCAAGGTGGACTTGAGAACAGATCTTAGCATAGCAAATAAAACAAAAAGAAAATTCATATTTTTAATTAGAGATTTGCCTATGCAAATATGTTAAATACTTCAAATGAACCTGCCAACAGTAATTTTTTACCAGCAGTGAACTTTTGGGCATGCAGATGCAGCAACATTTGAGGACAAACTGTGCTGCACTACCCCTGTTAACCACTTACTGCATTTATAAGCAAAGACATGAGTTCATTCAGCAGACATTGAACTGGAGCCAGAGCACTGACCAATGATTGTCAATTGGCTGAATAGTCATTAAAGTGCAAAACTTTAAAGTGAATCTGCCCAGCTATTCATAAGTTTTTTACTTGCACCTTGTGTGAGAAACATAAAATATAACTTTGATTAAATATATTTTTTTTCCCCTAGCATTTGATAAAGAGTGTATTTAGACATTTAGTATGGGTACTGTTGAATGTATTGGTTGTCCATTCCTTTGTCATATATTAATTGTAAAGAATATATATCGGATTGTACCATTCAGTCAATAAAGATTGTTAAAATGCAATGGAAGTTATTTAATTAAATGTTTTACTCAAACAAAATATAACACAATGTGGTGTTTAGCTCAGGAAAAAAGTTAAGCTAGCCAGCCTCAGAGATAATGTTATGCTGGTATTAGGTTATTTGTTAGGATCTCTGTGTTGTGTTTTGTTGTTGTGCACTGTGCTTGACCTCTAGGTGGTTCTGGGTTTGTGAGGAGTGGTGACAGGTGTTTCCATATTCCTTAATCATCCTTGGAGGGTATTTAAGATGGAGGCTGCCAGCAGTTCAGCGCCAGAGTGTTGCCCTCAGTAGTATAGACTCAAGTCACAGTTAACCTAGCTGTGTCTTTGCCATCCAAGTAATTTTGTATGTGCTCCGTCGCAGGCCGGATACCTGGACCTGACTTTGTCCCCAAGCATCTTTGCTATTTTGGATTTTGACATTAGAGAAGGATCTCGAAACTACGTGGATGTTATGATTTGTGGGTGTTTTTGGGTTTTGTTGGTCTGTTTCACAGTTAAGGTTTTCAATCCTGTTTGTTTATTATTTTCCTAGTCATGCTTTAGTTTTTGTCTTCTAGTTCATGTGTTGTCAAGTTAAGATTTTGGATCTGGTTATGCTTTCGTTTCATGTTTTTCTAGTTCTGTTTCTATTAGTTTGTATTCTTGAATTCCTGTTTTGCTCCAGTCACATTTGTTCTCTCCTGTCAATTAAGTTTATTCATTCAATGAAGTTCATTCACCGCACCTAGTTAATCTGTCTTGCTTCACCTGGTTCACACTCCATATATACACACCTGTTCTGTTTATTCCTGGCAGAAACATTTTCTAATCATGCTCAAGTCTTGTTTACTGGATCATGCTCATGTCTAGTTTTTTTTGGGATCATGCCAAGCCTGCCTTGCCTGCCCATTTATTGTTTTGTTCCTGCCTCTTCTATGAGTTTGTTTTATGTTAATTAAATCCTTTTGCACTTACCGTCATGCTGCCTGCTAGTCTGCATTCTGGGTTCCTCCGTTGCTCAAACCTGGTTTGCCTACCCTCTGCTTTCCGGAACTACTGGCTGGCGGCTACTTCGACGGTGCTCTTCCTGGAACTACTACGGACCACCTCAAGCGAACCCTGTCCACCCTCCCACACAATAACATATCCAACAGAACCTCAGAGTTACCTCAAAGTGAGTCAAATACTTGCCTGCTCCGTTCATCTCAGTGTGCAGCTCCGCTGTTGTCTCACCCCTCCTGGCAGATCAACCTCCACTTCCAAGTAAGGTATATTTATTATTTAGTAATATTCACCATTTTGATTCATACATTCTTACCGTGTTACCTTGCAGTTTGTCCTCCAGTTCCAGCTCCGCCTCTTTCCCCCCGATCACTGTAAAATAAAGCCAGGGCAGTTTGATCGTTCCTTAATACTGAAATCTGATCTGGCACATTGATTTACAGACATGATAGTAATCATTAAAGAGCCTAGCTAAGCTGCTTTTACCACATTAACATCATCACTGTGAGCTCGGAGAAACACTACCCACCCACTCTCACCAGTTTACCTAATTCCATGACTCATATGCTTTTCTGCCAATTCCTGACATGTAATATAATTTTATAGCATTTAGCAGAGACACTTCTTTTCTTGGAAAGAGGATACTCTACAAATGAGGTGAGAGCATATAATATTTGTTGGACTATTTGAGCAGATCTTGAAGCAAGTAATGCTCCTCTCAAGGCATCTAATTAGATAAAATATCACCTAAACTGACAAGAAATCACTCTGATGGGAATAAGCATATGATGACTTGTGCTTATGTTTTTTTGGGGCACGTTGCATAGCTAAAGAAGATTAAACTTGAAACACATGATATTAGTGGCCGGTCAGGTGTGGGAATTGAACGCCATTTATCAGTTGAAATTTCAAACCCACCACTGTGGCTTGTGGGTTGAACAAATTCACCCATCAGATTTAGCCGTTGCCAGGTACTAATTTCCACTCCACAAACGTTTGTTTTCATATGTAATTTAATATTTTAGCATTAAATTAGTTGCAGCAGCTGAGCAACAAATTTTAGTTAAATGCTTTCACTAAGATGTCGAAGCCGTTCACCTCCTGGGGGTTTTGCGTGGATCAAATGTTTGTATTTTGATGTCAAAGGGACAAAATGACAATATATGTAGCCTTATTAGCAGTGTTAATGCTGCAGTCACCAACGGCAACAGAAAAGGTGCATAAAACCATGTGGGTACACAAAGGCACTCGTACAGTCACAATATTTTCAGCAGATTTATGATGCCACTTGAATGTAAGTTTTTCATTTAAACTTAAAAATCTGTTTTTTCATCAAAACTAAATGACACAATGATCAAACCACCCACATGGAACTGGCTGGAAAGTTAAACAGAAACAATCAAAAAATCCAAATCAATGCTTGTCTGGTGTCCCGGTTTTGGAAAGAACAGCACAAATCCTCCAGATGGAAGAAAAAGCAAATTGAAGCAATCATGTGTGCAAGTTCAGAAGAAATGACTCCATACAGGTCTAAAATGCTCTATTCGCAATTGAGGGGGAAAAAATGCAACCTCTGGCATTCCTGCAACGGACCACTTCATTAAATGTAAATTGAATTTTTTTGGAATTGCGGATAATCAGCAAGGAGAAAGATTTCTACTGCTGATACATGGTATGGTTTCTTAAACAGTTAAAAATAAAGAAAAGGAGTTTAAAAAATAAGACTTTGGGGCTGTCTGTCATTAGGGATACAGCAGACTACACAATGAGACATTTTTGCTCTGTGGTGCATCCACAGCCAAAGGGAGTTCCTTTCACATCTTGCTATAAGACCTGCAGCAGCACAAGAACCAACTATAACCTTAAACCCGGATGATAAGAATTTAAATGGACTTCTGCTTAAGGGTACATAAATATCTTTAGCTGATGCCAGAGTAGAAATCCCTGATCATCATTTAATGCTGCATTTATTTACAAGGTAAAAAGGGAAACGTTTGTTTTCGTTTTTCAGTCATGTGTGTCATGTGGGGAATTTATGAGCTGTAAATACCTGACCTCTGTTGCACACCTGTTACCTTATTTTAGATAATCACTGAGTAAATCTAATTTGGGACTCTAGCTAACATCCATAAAGATTACATCCTACTGAAAAGTCAAATTTATTAAATGAGAGCACAATCTAAAAGCCTTTTTTCAGGATGAAAGCTGTTTGCTGTTTTTACTGTCAAGTACGTTTTATATAAGATAGGTGTTCATTTTGTCACTTTCTTTTCAACCACACAGCAACTGTATTGCAACACAAAACTGCATGCATTGAAGTTGCTCAAATGTAACTGCAAATTGGCTGTGACTTAAAGTACCCCTGGTTGAATCTAAAACAACTACCACAGCTCACATAAACTGATTTGTGAAAGGGTCAAAAACAAATATATGACTGTTACGGCTGGTGGCCGTATGTGTGTGTTTGTGTGTTTTGTTTTGTACCATCATCAACAGACTGGGCAGCCGATGTCGCTGCGGAGCGCCGTTTTCCTCAGTGCTGTTGGTGCCGCTGTTTCTGATGGGATCGGATTTCTTTTGCCCTCCTACTGAACCTTGACTGCTTGATCTCTTTTTCGCTGGTTAGTCTCTTCTTCGTTGTGCCCACCTGCCCTCGGATCTCCCTGGACGCTCTTCACTCCTCCTGCTGGACGTCTCCGGGAGTTCATGTTGGACTATTCATTTCCTGGTTCTTCCAAATTCCCCGCCAATCATTGAAGAGATCACTCTATATAAACTCTCTTCACCTGCCACTAAGGGCAGCTGTGATTTATAGTGAACAGCTCGCCACTTCTGACCTGGGTGTCTTGAAACATTAGCTTGCTTGGATTGTGTGCTTACCTGCTTGTTGATTAACTTTTTTGCTTTGTTGGGAATACTTTTCCCACTTGACTCTGAGGAGTTTGTTTAAAGCTAGTTAAGCAATATCTTGAATTGATGGTTTGTTTTGTTTTTAGCTGGGACTCTTTGCTTTAAGTAACGGTTGAATTAGCTTGTCCCTCCTTTTGAGGGATTATTTTGTGTTAAACTACTGGTTGTTGGATATTTTGTTTAAATTTATGGTTATTGTGTATTTTGGGTTTTACCCCGTTTTATTTTTCAAACGGTTTGTACTTTGTGAAGTATCTTCCTTTTGTTTGTATTTTGTTACAAATAACAGAAACTGAACTGAAAAGCAATAAATTACTCTTTCATTCACAAAACCAATAACACCTGGTTCAAATGTTTACTTCCCCCTACTCCTAGACCGAGTGGGGTCGTAACATTTAATGGGGGCTCGTCTTTAAATGAATCCTGTGACTGAAAGTGTAATCTTTGTCAGTTCAGAAATGATAAGGTCTTGGTAGGCCTCTGTTGCCACTTGTGCAAAATTTTAGTATGGCGCAGTTCGACTTAAAACAGTTTTTGGAAAGTCCCTCTCTTGAATTACTAGTCATGTCGAAAGGATGGTTTGGCACAAATTGCAGCACATTTCTGCATTTCTTATCCTAAACAGCTCCTTAAGAAGGAACTAAGGAATCATGTAGTGGAGAAATTGGTAGAACAAGGAGTTCTTGTATTTTCTGAGATCTGTGAGTTCTGTGGCTCAACCTGCTTTGACTTCTGCTGCTGTAGCTCAGTCCATGGCCCTTTCTTCTGATGAAGGTGGTAAGAAGGTTTTGGGAAAACCTCCAGCAGTCTCTCTAGATGTGGATGCTGAGGTTGGTGTGGGGATTAAGACTCCTTACACACTCCCTCGGTTTAATCTCCTCTCTGACGCCAGTAGTTCGGATGGGTCAAAAGCTGATGCTTGGATTGAAATCCAACTCGCTAGACTGCACCTTGAGGCCCAAGAGAAGGCACAGCAAAGGCAGTTCCAACTAGAAATAAAAAGGTTGGAAATTGAAGCAGAAAAAGCTATAAAAATATGTCAGTTAGAACTTGAATCTCAGACTAGAATTAATGTTCCTACTTTTGCAGTAAACCCGACTTCTGTTGGTTATTCCACTACTTCATCTCGAATCAGACTTTCGATATTCCAAAGTATGTTGCTCTAGTGCCTGAATTCCGAGAAGCGGAAGTAGATTGTTACTTCTCAGCTTTTGAAAAGATAGCACAAGCTTTGCAGTGTCCTCCTGAAGCCTGGTCACTTCTCTTGCAATGCAAACTGTATGGAAAAGCTCAAGAGGCTGTTGCAACTCTCCCTCTTGCTGACACCCTGGATTTTGAAAAGGTAAAGGCTGCCATCTTAAAAGCGTATGAACTTGTCCCCAAGGCTTACTGACAAAAATTTAGGTCTTTTAAGAAAAATCCCAGTCAAACCTATGTTGAGTTCGGTAGGGAAAATGGAACTCTTTTTGACAGATCAGAATCAGCTTTATTTCCAAGTTTGTACACACAAACAAGGAATTTGACTCCGATACACTTTGCTCTTTGGTTTTGTTTTTGCATTACAGAATATACATATTTACAATGTACAATATACACATATATAATAAAAAGGTGCATTTGCAACATCTGT
>JAHUTJ010042968.1:0-15310 GCA_036250325.1 Characodon lateralis | reverse complement strand
TGTATTCAAAACTCCTTTTTGCACATTTTTTTTCTTTTCTTAAGCTATAGAAATTCAAGTGAAGAGGGAAAACTCAAGTATTCACACATTTTGAGCTCAATGACAATATGCAAGAGGAAATTTGGCGTTTAAAATTCAATTCAGCTGTTTGTATTGGGGGTTTACTGAAGACGGGTCATTTTGACCCAGAGGACACAAGGTGTATACAGAAAATGAGGACAACAGGAGGGTTAAAACCACTGGACATATACTGTATGTAGGAGGATTGTAAAGTGGCTGGACATGAAACCATGTAGCAGCATTTCTATTTCCATTCCACCTCGCTAAACATTGTTTACATTTGGGATTAGTTTTAAATAAAATCACGTAATAGTCATAGTAAATTTACCTTTACTAAACAGTCTGTATGTAAATATCTGTTACTCATGAGAGTGAAATGAAGAGGATCTTCTTTCTTCAGAGTCAGATTGTATCATGTTTGTATGAAGACATTTGTGCAAATTATATTAAATTTTGAATAACCCATGAGATGCCATACACTCGCTGGTTCCGTGCTTCCATTTTCTTTGCTTCTCACACAAACAGTTTTTCAGAAGGACAAAAGCAGACCTCTCAATCACATCATGTTATCATCAAAGTTTGCACTTGAAACCACATGCCCAGATCTTTCTTCAAAGAAACCCAAAACTTACTTTGCTCTTGCTGTATTTTCACTCCTATAGCAGCTCATTCTATTGTGTTCTGTGATTTGGGAATAAGTATTTCCATAAAAGTACTGCTCTTGTTAACTAAAAGGACTACAGCTTATAATGTAAATAAAAGTTGATTCCTTTAGGCACATGATAAATCTATCTTGTGGGAGAGGTGGGTGGTCTTTATTTTTCCTCAGAACATGTCCAGTGAATTTTAAATTTTCAGCAACATAATGCTGGTTTCTGCACAGTAACATTTGCATTTGAGTAGATTCATGGTTGTAAAAGTAAATGTATGATCAAAATATAACTATCTTGGAAGCAACATGGAATGACATTGACTTTAGTTTGGTGTCTTTATACCTATGATGTGGTTGCTTTTCTGTTCACTGTTTTTATGTGTCTTTATACTGCCTCTGTGATGGGCTAGTGACAGAGTGTACTCTGTCTCATTGCAGAGGATAAGCAGCAGTCTGGACTGGAAGAGGATTCAGCTCATACAGAAAAAAAAAAAAAGATGGGTCCTTGGATCCTTTACACTTTAAATTATGCCTACAAGCAATCCCTAAAACATTTTGGAATGGTAGGAAAGTTCAGGGGTGTGGCTAACATCTCAGAGTCTTTGATGTAATTATTGAGCTCTTCATAGACATCTTTTGTGAATTTCATTGCCCTCCTTAAGGAATGGTAGACAATAAGGTAAGTAATAATTTATCTGCTAAGAGTGAAAGTTCTTTAACTTCTTCTCTTTTCATCTTCTCTGTCTTGCTTTTTCATCTTTTCTTCTTTATACATTTCTTCTTTCACATCTATTTTTGCACTCTGCCTCTGTTTTTTTTTTAAGATTGAGCATAGCTCACACACCGTTAAATAATTAAGATGCAATAAATCCCACTGTCACATCAAGTTTTCAGACACCATGGTTTGCGTGCAAAGACTTCAACCAAACAACCAAAGGAAAGTGAGCCTCTGAGCAAAAGAAAGGGACAAGATGCTACCCAAAGAAACTTTATCAATTGCCACCACTTCTCAGAAATATTGCACTCTTGTGGTATTCAGATATCCATGGCATGCCTTGTTCTTAAATTTGGTCGCTGTGATCCTTGCAGAAGCCAAAATGATGCAGCTGCGTGTCAAGCGTAGGCTGTGAAAGAGAAACACCACAATCCGCTCAGAAATACCTTTCTTAAATAATTTTGTTGGGCTGTTATATTCCTTACCGTTGAATGATTTCGAAGGTCATGCCTGTGTGCACAGAATACACAAACTTAACTCATAAATATATATCTAGACTTAAAGAAAAAGGGAAGAAAACTTGACTTGCTGACATAGACCTAAAGAAACGTAAGTCTTTCTAATAAAAAAAACTAAGCAGTGCAATCAGTGTTGTTTTCCACTTAAACTTTCCCGATCTACTACAGTGTAAATTATTAATTTACCACACTAAGAAGAAGATCTGTGCTAATTAGTCTTGTGAAATAAAAAAACATTACAAAGGGTATTTGGATTAACGACTCCAGAAAACCATTCTAAGACAGCATGCAAAAAGCTTTAATTAAAAGAACCGTTCTGCTTTAATCTGTGCGCAGTCAAGATGGAGAACAACATATAAACTGAATATACTCTGATCAGGCATAGCATGACGAAGAGTGACTGTTTAAGTGAACACTAATTTTTCAACATGAGACTTGGTTGAAGATGGGATTTATTAGGCAGCAAATAAACATTTTGTCCTCAATGTTGTGTCATAAGTAGGAAAAATGAGAAGTTAAGGGTTTTTAGCGAGTCTGACATTTTTAGATACTGGTCAGTATCTTACAAAAGTGGTCCAGGGAAGTAACAGTGGTGGTGTGTCATAGGCAGCTCAGACTTGTAGATCCATGTGGGGAGAAATGCTAGTCCATGTTGTCCAAACATGCTCATGTAGCTTGAACTGCTGGAGACGTTAATGCTGGTTTTGGTAGAAAGCTGTTAGAATGCACAGTACATGTCGGTTTGTAGTCCATGGATCTGGAAATTACTTTTCCCGATGGCTGCGACCTCTTTCAGCAGGATAATGCACCCTGCCAGAAAACAGAAACGGTTTAAGGTAGCTTCGAAGACCAGAAGAATCTGTTTGAGGCATTGATTTAGCCTCCAATCAATCATCTGTGGAATGTGCAAACAGACCCATTTCAGCTCTCAACCTCCATGACTGAACAGATCTGCAGCTGACCTCTTGGTACTAGAACCCACAGCATACCGAGTCCATGCCTCGATGGGTAAGGGTCATTTTGGCAACCAAAGCAGGACAGCACACTATTTGGCAGGTGATCACAATGTTACACATGATATGTGTAAGTACATGCTATGAGGTATTTTTGTGCATGGCAGGATGCATAAGACCTTATATTACTTCACTATCCTAGCCTATGTGCAAACAGGCATAAAGAAGAAATTTCACAGAGTTGTCTATGGTTCTAAAACAATTTTTTTCCTGTTTCGGAGGAAGTAGCTCTACTAAAGTAAAACAATCTGCAAACTATCCCTAACTTGTTCCACTGACTTTATCTGTTCTGTTTTTGCAGTGCTGTGACATTCAATGTCTTTGATATCAGGGACATTTTTTAACTTTACTGAAGCACCAAAACATGCTGGCTGTGTTGGGCTGCTGTATCAAATGATGATGAGGTAAGATAATTAAGTGATCATCCTACGTCAGGAGTCTTTCCAGGGCAGGGTGACAAGTCAGAGCGGGAGGTCTCCAGAGCATTATATAGACAGCTGACTATGGTATGTTCCATTTGTAATGGACTGCCTAGGGGTGTTTGTGTGTGCCATACGATTAAAAAAAGAACAGATGCATGTTTATGTAAGCAAACATTTAATTCTGTTCTAGTTGGATTAATTGATCAGCATATTGATAAATATTCTGTGTGCATTGAACTATTTTAAACTTTGCTTTAGTGATTGAACGCCAATTAATGATGGTTTCACTTATAAGAGGAGCTTCCAGTATAAAGCCTCTCAGGGGATTGTAAAATTTAGGCTCCCTGAGGCACAGTGTACTAGTGTTCCATAGTCAGGAGCCAAGTGCTATGCTTGAATTTTGTTGATATGATTTTTTTTTTTTCATTGATTGAAGATGTTTGGGTTTCTTTTCTTTGTTGCTGTACATTTTCTTTTCCATATAAACTATTTCCAGCACAACACATTTTCACTGAATCAGAATCAGCTTCATTACCAAGATTGTTTTGGACAAACAAAGAATTTCACTGCGGTACTCTTTGCTCTCAATAATAAAGGCTAGAAAAAAAAAAGAATAAAGCAATAGAATCCTGCACCAGCTTAGGTGTCTGTGAGTCCTACTTCCAAGGCTTGACCAAATAGGACCAAATTATAAATAAGTGTGAAAATAATAATCTTCATCCATGTGTCTAAGTCATAGGAGAACGACTCATTCAGACAGATATTTCTGCAGTCTCTTTCACACTCGTATCCTATGCCTTCTACCCCCTAAGGCCCCTATTCATTAGTCCCATCCACTAATACTTCATAAGCTCATCGTGATTAATGGAAAAGCTTATACATTATCCTGGTGTAATTCCTATTCCATTATCCCCACTGGCCTCAAAAACAATTTCCAGAAACACTAATGGTACAATCTGTTACTGCAAGAGATGCCGGTTTCCAGAAGCATTGGTGAGTACCGGTCATTTCCACAGATTTAAGGGGCATACTTTAGGTTCACATCAAACCAGGATCATTTCTAATCTGTATAATTAACAGAAACATATTTTTAAATATGGAACACAATAATTAGCAAGAATTAGGAGGAAGCCTGCAAGGGCCTATTGTAATTGATATATTTCTTAATATTCTGCTACGTCTTTGTGGGGCAATTTGGGGGCTTTCAACTCAAAAATCACATTAACTTTCCCAAAGAATCGCAAAATTACACCAAAGTTGGCATGAAGGAGGACCTTTAGCTTCCCGACGATCCTATTGGGTCATATGCTGACATCATGTAAGCCCCGCCCCCTCAGACCAGGAAGTAACTTTTTTTTACTGGGAAAGGTCGCTATCTGGCTGCGCCTAGAAATCCTCTCCATAAAAGTAATGAACAGGACCGGTGACAAAGGGCAGTCCTGCTGGGGTCCAGCATGCATTGAGAACAGGTCCGACTTATTGCTGACAATGCGGACTCCACATTGACTCCACTAAGTCAGACCAAACTCTTGGTCCACTTGTACAGAGACCGGATGGGCTGGAAGGGCCCCCATACTCCATACTCCTGTAGCACCCCCCACAGGGTATCACGAGGGACATGGTCGAATGCCTTCTCCAGGTCCACAAAACACATGTGGACTGGTTCTAGGCACAGCCAAATGCCGGAGGGGGTCTGGTTTGGGGACCATTGGACTTTGTCTCTTCTTTTTGTAGATGTGGTCCTGCTGGCCCTCTATAGCCAAGACCCACAGAATGCACTGGGGCAGTTCGAAGCCAAGTGTGAAGTGGCTGGGATGAAGATCAGCTCCTCCAAATCCAAGGCCATGGTTCTTGACCGGAAAAGGGTGGTTTGTCCTCTTCAGATTGGAGGTGAGTTCCTGCCTCAATTGGAGAAGTTAAAGTATCTTGGGGTCTAGTTCATGAGTGAGGGGAGAATGGAGTGGGAGATCAACAGATGGATCGGTGTAGCTGTCGCAGTAATGGGGACGCTGTGCCGGTCCGTTGCGGTGAAGAGAAAGCTGAGCCAAATTACTGGTCGGTCTACGTTCCTACCCTCAACTATGGCCATGAACTTTGGGTCATGACTGAAAGAATGAGATCCTAGATACAAGCAGCTGAAATGACCTTCCTCCATAGGGTGGCCGGGCACTCCCTTAAAGACAGGGTGAGGAGCTCGGCCATCCGGGGGGGCTCAGAGTAGAGCCGCTGTTCCTCCACGCCGAGCCAGTTGAGGTGGCTTGGGCATCTACACCGGATGCCTCCTGGACGCCTTCCTCGGGAGGTGTTCCAGGCACATCCCACAGTGAGGAGTAGCTAGAGGGACCATGTCTCTCAGGCCGGCCTGAGAACGCCTTAGGCTCCCGCCGGAGGAGCTGGAGGAGGTGTCTGGAGAGACGGACATCTGAGTGTTTCTATTGAGTCTTCTGCCTCCACGACCTGGTCCCGCATGAAGCAAAAGACTATGAGTACGAGTACGATGCTGCTATCTGGCTGTCTACAATCAATCCGCTTCAAACTGTGTGACTGATAACAAGTGGGTCTAACTTTGTTTAAAGCACAGTCTTTTCATAAAAGGGCGTGGCCATGGTGGCGTGGCGAAGTTTGACATCACGCCAAGGCCATACATCTGGCTCTAATTTCCACGTAGATCATCTGATCTGGACCTAATTCAATATGATTGATATGAATTGCCTATGAATTGCCTATGACTATTATCTCAACCCAGTCCCCAAAAGACATCTGATGAAATATTTAGTGGGTGTAGCCTAATTCTTTCACATCGCCCCCTAGAAAAAACATAATCAGCCCTGAGCCATGCTTTGACCAAGGATTGTGACATTTGGTACACCTATGTTACTTCTCAGGACCTACAAAAAAGTCTCTTGGATCCTTGGTCCAAACCCCACAGGAAGTCGGCCATTTTAGATTTAATTTGTGATTTTGACCCCATTTTGGCCATTTCTAGCCCGCATATCTGAGCAAACGCCTCCTACAGCTTTTGACTTACAGACTTCAAAATCACTCAGACTTTCAAGGCAATGGGGATCAAAAGTTATCAAAAACCTTCGGCTACATGAAAGCTTGTGGGTGTGACCAAGCCTCAAAATCTGACTTCTCACCATAAAAGACAAAATTGATAAAGCTTCTACAAGGAAAGTCAGAGAGACTTGAAATCTTCTGAGATTGATCCGCATCTGGCCCCGAACAATATTCAATGGCCAAATGCTGACATCATCTAAACCCCACCTAGTGAGAACAGGAAGTGTAGTGTTTCACTTAAAGTGGTTCATATTTGATCCCATTCATCTAAACAACATGAAACTGTCCCCAGTGACAGATAACATGATATTCTAAGTTGATCTCCAGTACTGACAGGTTTGGCTGGAGGGTGTGGCTGTGGTGGCATGGCATAATCTGACATCAAACCATGGCTTTACGCTTGGCTCTAAATTACACATGCATGTTCCGATTTACTCCACACTGAATGTGGTTGATCTTTGTCAACTCCCAAACAGCTCTATTGGATTGCATTGAAATTTGGATCAACGCCACCCCCTAGGACACTTTAAGTGCTCCATCTCTCTGAAACATCTTCAGATACACACCAAATCATCTTCTGCTGTTTTTCACAGGTTTTGTCATAAGTTGCTTGTCCAGTAGTGATGTCAACATACATGTTATGTTGACATGTCCTTGAGAGCAACATATATAACAGATACTGTCCTGACCTGTACTGACCTCAAGCAAATGTTTGTCAACCCAGCTCTTTTGATTTTTTCAAGCTTTTGAGAGAAAGGTTATTTTATATTTCATTTAGTACAAATTCAGTTTGTGAATGCTTCATCAATGTAAAATCAAAACAAACTGTTTAACATTACTGTCAATGGGGAATGCATTTGGTCATTTTTGTTGATACAATGTCATCTTTTGCAATCAGATGTGCCCATTTGTTGCTGTAATTATGAAAATACAGCATAAAAAAACTTGAAATTGCAAATGCAATAAGTAAAGAGCTGTTGCATCAGTTTTTCTTGAGAATTTTTTCAGAACTTCTGCTGCAGTCTGCGTTATTGTTTACCTGAAGTTTAAAGTCACCTGTGAATCTCCTTGCTCCTATATTGACCACTTATAGAATTGCCAATAAAGTCAGGCCTGCTCACACATCATAGCCCAGCTCATTTATCCTCAAAGGGCTGTTCTTATTTTGCTGCTGTGTTTCTGGACAAGCAATAATGACTGTCTTTTCTCTGTCTCACTCAAAACATGCGAGTATAAAATAAAAGAAATCCAGTCAACTCTAATGAGCCGGGTTTTACTTGAAGACTGAGCCTAAAACCAGAAAAGGAGCATTCAGGTCATCATTATAAGACCTGAACATCTCCCATGACCTCTGCAAAAACTGTATTACACATGTACAAAGAAAGCCATAATGATTACACAGATAATGGCCAAGACCAAAGGAAGAAGCAGCTTTTACATGAAGCTGATGAAGGGACCCATTTCCAAAAGGATCATCCATTATCCTTTGTTCTTTGTAAAAACTGCAGACCTTTGTTTTTCCGCTCTCCCCTTTTCGTCACGCTCGTTATTGCATTATCCCTTTGGGCTCGAGAGGAAGCTTGGAGGCTTGGAGAAACCTCATCAGGCAGAGACCAGTAATTATTTATCGATCTTTATCAGTGAGCTCATCTGTGAACAACTTATTCGAATAAAGCAAAACAAACAAAACAAAATAAAAAACACCAAATGGGTTAAAGTTTATTACATTAGCAATGAATGCACATAGATAAACATGGACACAGGAGAAAGCGCATATCTTAGATTTATCCGTCTATTTGCATTTTTTCTTTTATTCATAGAGTCTACCAGTACAAATATGAGTCAGGAAACTAGAAATGTGGCTAATAAAACTGAAATACACAATTTTTTCTGTTCCAGTCCTCATAAAAGTCTTTTTCAGTGAGGAATTTTTGGAAAGATGACTAACCCATCTGTCTCACAAAGTCTGCTGGCTTATGTCACAGCTGCCAGATTTTTACCCAGACTGCATGTGTTAAACCACTTAAAGATCTTTATGTTTGTTTTTGGGTTTTTTTCTCGTCAGATTGAGGAAACTGAAAAGACCAAAGAGTACATTCTAAAGACATTAAGAATTCATGCAAAGCATTTTTAAGCATAGTGATGACAGCAAATTGATCCATTGCTAAAAGTTGGACTGTTTGATGGAATTCTTTTGTAAAATTGGACAATTTCATTGTTTTCAGGGACTTTGTTTTACTTGCTTACATTTTGGATGGCCAAACTGAACAAGAGAACATTGAGTGGGCAACTGTTAGCAACGACAACACACCCTGAAGAAGGTGATGCCTCTTTATCCTTATCAGATAGTCAGACTGTGTTGGAAAGACTTGAATTGCTCCAGTACTTGGCACACTTTGCATCTTGTAGAGAACTCATGACGGTTTTGACATTTGGACCGAAGAATAATCCATAGCTGCGTTCACCTTATGGTGTTTCCACAAAACTTTAACAATGTTGTGGTTAACGTGTTAACGATTTGGCATGCACACAGGAACGCAAGCAGCTAAATCCATACTACAGATTGTTTTACACATTACTGCTCCAGTGCCAGCAAGACAATGTTTTTTTTTTTTATTTATTTATTTTTTTTATGGGTTACACTTTTAAAATGTAAAAGTAAAGACATTGTGAATTCGGTATGCTACCGGAAAAAAAGTTTTAAAATTGCACCTGTTAAGAATACCATATCTTTCATAAGTACAAGTGTTTTAACAACAATAATAAAAACAGGAATAATTATAATAGTGGGAAACTCATGCATTCAAAGTAGATAAAAAATAAACCAGTTCACAACCAAGCAAAAGAGTTGCATTAAAAAACTAAGGTGGGAAGGAGCTTGTGGAGAGGTGATTATACCAAACAAATTTAACAAGTCTAAAGTGATTTTGAGTACAAATCATCCTTACTTAAATTTTAATGCCATTTGAGTTTTCAGGCACCACACGCTGTTCCTCCAACTGTGAATTATTTGCTTTTTTGTGAGTGTTGATATTCCTGTGTGTAGCCTGCAGCTTATTGAAGAGCTCTCTTCTGTGGTCACAGAGACTCTATTTTTAATTCAGCTACAACAACCTGTGTTATGCAAACATAACTTACAATATACAGACACTTCTGAAAATGCATTAAACTGTTTCAGCCACCATTCTCTTGCAGATCTGGCATAACAAATACAAAGTACTTCATTCAGTAACATGCAGCATGTCTTCATGCGTAAGATCATTTTGCTTG
This sequence comes from Characodon lateralis, assembly GCA_036250325.1. Lineage (NCBI taxonomy): Eukaryota > Metazoa > Chordata > Actinopteri > Cyprinodontiformes > Goodeidae > Characodon > Characodon lateralis. Next base: position 5,600 of record JAHUTJ010042968.1, on the reverse strand, counting down.
TCCACTTATTGAATGATATCTCAGTGCTACAGTCTAATGCAGTGCTGTGGAAAAGTATTTGCTTAGCTCAGTAAATTTGAAAGGGAATAATACTACCCAAACCAACACGGCCCTATCTAAACACGCAAATGTTGATGAATTACGAGTTAATCCCATTGATTGGGTCAATTGTTAAAAAGTCTCACTCAGGCCTGATTGCTATGTTAGGTCCAGCCATGGATTACGACATTTAAAGGCCAGTTTGATCTCCTCTGGAATTTTCAAAATCCTGGTAACCTTCTCCTAACTCAGCCCAGGAACAGAAGGACAGCAGACTTCCCGTAATGTCATTGTTTAAATAAAAACCCCGAGTTCCAACAAACAGACCTCTTCCACACAGGTCCCCAGCGGAGCTGGAAGGAGAGACACCACTAATTTCTCTTGCTGGCAAACAGACATAACTCTTCAACTTAGACACAGTGTGACTACGATCACATGCAACAACGTTAAGTAACGGTTTGCTGTTTGTGTATCCGGCATTCATTTATATAAAGGGTGCAATGAGACAAGCGTGACTTGATTTTCCTATGAGGCGTCCAGAAGCTGCCCTAATCGAAGCGAATTTCCCCCATGGCCTGGAAAAGCAGCCCAGGACCGCACCACACTGCTTCCTGTGTGCACATCCAGGTAGCGAGAGCTACCGCACCGCATCATGGCCACTCAAGGAGCCAGATGTGCCTTTGTCATACGGTTCAGCTGGGGCAGCTAAAAGCCCTTCCCCACAGCTACGGAGGTTAGCTGCAAGCTAATCCTTTGTTTACCCACACGTGGATTTTTTCCTCAATGCCCAGGACAACTTCTCCTCAGCACGGTTCACGTGAGAGGTAGTGTTTGGGCAGAGAAGATCAGTTGAGAGTTAAATAATCTAAATAATGTTCGTTTAATGATGTTTGTTTTTGTTTTGTGTTAAGAAACTCAGCTAAGGATGTGTTCTGTGTTGTGTTTTTAAAATTAAGACAAACTTTATTTAAAGGTTGGTTTTTAAACACAGACGATCGACCATAACGCACTTCAAGCCTTTTATTAGTGGTATTTTAAAGGTATGTGTTTGATTCTGATGACAAACTATAAGCTTCTTTGTTAGCTCCAACCGCTAACGGCTAAGAACACGTGCTAGCCCACCTCATGAGTCAGCTGAAAATAATTTACCCAGAAAGGTTGTTAGATTTTGATCTAGGAAATAACATTTCCCTAAATATTATTTTACTAAACGTGATAACTAATGAAACACCATTAAAACCCATTTATCCAAAAGGTTTGGTTCTTATTCAAAATAATATTTTCTTAAAATTATTTTACTTAATAAAGGCAGCTAGAAGGTTGGTTTTATTCAGCAAATCATTGTTTAAAATGCTATTTAATTAAAATAAAGTTTTATCTGATCTTGCATTGTGTTGGGACCCACCCATGAGTTACAACGTTAAGGCCAGTAAGACCTTTTCTGGAACTTTCAAAATAAGTCGCATTAACCTACTTCCAGCACAGCCAGGAACAGGAACAAGAAGGGAGTAACAGTGGACTTCCCGTGACATCACTGTTTAGATATAAACCCTGCGTTCCAACGAACAGATCTATTCCATGCAAGTCCCCAGCGGAACTGAAAGGAGAGACAGATATCACGCTAATGTCTCTTTGCTGGCAAACAGACATAACTTTTCAAAACGGATCCAAGAGTATCATACGATCCAGCGATCATATGCACTAAGTTAAGTAGGAATGAATTGCTTTTTGTGCATCCGGTATTCATTCATGAACGGGGCTAATTAAGGTACAAGTGTTGCTTGACTTTTCTCTCTGAAGTCCACAGAAGCAAACTGTGTTCCAGAGAGTTCCCAGCAGAGACCCTGTCTCTACAACTCTATAACTCCGGTCTGAAGGAAGGACAAAGGTACCGCAACACAGCACGCCTCTCTGTGTGCAGTTCTGCCCATGCTGGCAGAATGAGCTGTCCCTTTCCCACAGCTATGGAGGTTAGCTGCAAGTTAACCCGTTGTTCACCATGGATGCTTTCCTCAACTTCATTACCCAGGACAACTTTTCCTCAGCACGGTTCATGAAGAGGTAGTGTTTGGGCAGAGAAGAACAATTTAAAGTTAAATAATCTAAATAATATTCATTTAATGATGTTTGTGGTTGTTTGTATTGAGAAACTCAGCTACAGTAAGTGCTAGCAGACTAGCACTCAGCTAAGGATGTGTTCTGTGTTGTGTTTTTAAAGTTAAGACAAACTTTATTTAAAGGGTGGTTTCCAATCTAGTAGGTAACATTTCCTTAAATTATATTTTACTAAACGTGATAACTAATTAGACAATATTAAGACCCATTTATTTAAAAGGTTTGGTTCCTATTCAAAATAATATTTCCTTAGATATTATTTTAATATTTCCTTAATAATATTTCTATAAATATTATTTTAATAAATAAAGGCAGCAAATTAAATACCGTTGAGAATTACTCATCCAGAAGATTGGTTTTATTCAGCAAAACTTTATTTAAAATGTTATTTTTATCAAAATAATGTTTTATCTGATCTTACATTGTGAATGGTTGTTTAAAGGTATACCAATTATTGCTCAGGTTAGTTCCAAGACTGACTTCATTTCAAGATTCTTCAAGATAACCCTTGGTTCTCAATAAATATTGCATGGTAATATTGCATCACTCTTTTGGTGATAGATTTAAACCATCTTTGATCAGCTTGTTTATATTGTACATATTTGGTCTTTTTTATTCTTTAATTCTGCTTGGTAGTTTAGTTGGGTTGTGTTAGCATAGCAAAGTGCTTGTTGATTGAAATATGTTTCACTTTGAGTTGACTTATTTTTGTTAAGAAAGTCTTGTATTTTAAGAAATTGTGTGAATTCATTCTATGTGTGTACAGAGTTTTGTTGTTCAATAATGCCAGAGCTTTGCTCATCCCTTTCAATTTTGTCCTAATACCACCGCCTTATTGGGCTGGTATTCACAGGACAACCCTTAACAGACCGAAATATTATTTGATAAAATATTAATATTTAATAATATTCTCAGATTGATAATCACAACAAGACCTAGGATTTGTTTACCTGTGTAAAAGGAATTCTGGGTTTCTGTTTCTGTTGTAGTATTTACAGGCGCTTTGAGTGCCTTGTTGCTGAAAAGCACTATATAAATACAAGTGACCTAACTTAACCCTTAATAAACTGAAATATTATTTAATAAAACATTAAAGTATTAATATTAAATAATATATTATTATTTATAATCACAACAGGAGAATATCATTAGTGACTTTCAGCAGAGCTGTTTCAGTGCTATGATGAGCTCTGAAACCTGACTGAAACTCTTCAAACAGTTCATTACTGTCTAAATGCTCACACATTTGATTGGCAACTATTTTCTCAAGAACTTTAGATAAGAACAGAAGATTGGATATAGGTCTGTAATTTATGAAATCATTTTGATCAAGCAAAGGTTTATTAAGTAAAAGTTTAATTACAGCTACCTTAAAAGCCTGTGGTACATATCCATTTACTAAGGATAGATTATTTACACTCACCGGCCACTTTATTAGGTACACCTGTCCATCTGCTCCTTAATGCAAATTTCTAATCAGCCAATCACTTGGCAATAACTCAATGCATTTAGGCATGCAGACATCGTGAAGATGATCTGCTGCAGTTCAAACTGAGCATCAGAATAGGAAAGAAAGGTGATTTAAATGACTTTGAACATGGCATGGCTATTGGTGCCATATTGGCTGTCACGGTGTGACATTTTGGACTTTGGTTTTGGTGTCTTGAGAGGGTTTATTTTGTCTAGATGTTTCTCTTTTGGTTTTTGCATCATGTTTATTTGTTTCTTTTCCTCCCTCTATCATCTCCTTGTGTGTTTTGTGTTCCTCTAACTCTTAGTTCCTTTTGTTGTTGCTTTCTTATTATTTTTTGTATTATTATTATTATTCACCCTTGGATTCTTATTTAGTATCTCTGTGTTTAGTTATGGTTAGGTATTTGTTCTNTCTTAGTTCCTTTTGTTGTTGCTTTCTTATTATTTTTTGTATTATTATTATTATTCACCCTTGGATTCTTATTTAGTATCTCTTTGTTTAGTTATGGTTAGGTATTTGTTCTTACTCCAGCTTTAGTTATTGTTTACATTTGTTTATTTTGTAATTGAGATTCTTATGGGCTCTTGTTTATTTCTTAGGTTATTGTTTTTGTTTCTATGTTTCCCTCTTGTTTCTCTGTTTACTTTAGTTCATAGTTATTCTAGTTCTTTATTTTCTCCTCTGCTTTATACCATCGCCTTACTAGGCTGGTATTCACAGGACAACTCTTGATAGACCAAATATTATTTAATAAAATATTAAGTATTAAATATAAAATAATATATTCATATTAATAATCACAAAAATTGTTAATGGTTGTTTGAAGGTATACTAATTATAGCCTAAGTTAGTTCCAAGACTACCTTAACTTCATTTGCAGATTTTTTCAAGGTAATCCTTGGTTCTCAAACATAGATAACATTGCATAGTAATGACGCATCACTCTTTTGGTCATGGTTTTCAACCAACATTGATTCACTTGTTCATATTGTACATATTTGGTCTTCTTTATTATTTCATTCTGCTTGGTAGTTAGTTGGATTGTTTTAGCATAGTAAAGAGTTTGTTGATTGAAATATGTTTGACTTTGAGTTGACATATTTTTGTTTATAAATTCTTGTATTTTAAGAAATTGTGGGAATTCATTCTGTGTGTGTGCAGAGTTTTGCTGTTAAATAATGTCAGAGCTTGGCTCACCTTTCAATTTTGTCCTAATGCCACCGCCTTATTGGGCTCGTGTTTACAGGAAAACCCTAAACAGAACAAATTATTATTCAGTAAAATATTAACATTAAATATTGAATAATATATTTATATTAACAACCACAGCAGCTGCCAGCCTTCAATAACTTGGAAATCACTGAATCAAAATCTGTTTGGCACCATTAAGTGACCTTACAGTGTCATGCTCCTCAGAGTTTTTGTTTTGATTCTCATTTATGTTGTGTTCTCAACATCTTCCTACTGTTTAATATGTTCTATAAGGTCTTGTTGTAGCCGGTTGATTTCTTTGTATGTCTTGGTGTCAGTTCCCGCCTTATTAAATGGTAAATTAACTGAACTTAGATAGCGCCTTTCCAGTCATACTGACCTCTAAAAATAAAAGCGCTTTACACTAGAGCCACATTTACCCAGACGCACATACATTCATACACCGCAGATTAGTGTATGAATGATCATACATGCAGATCGATAGTGTTGGACCATTTTGCTACTATATACCCCAGTATGGTCTGCTACCACAACTCCCAGCAGGTATTGCAGCTGCTACCACAACTCCCGGTGGCATTGCAGCGGATAGGAAGCGGCGTCGCAGCTCTGATATCACAGTGGACTGTATAATTCAATTCAATTCAGTTTTATTTATATAGCGCCAATTCACAACACATGTCGTCTCAAGGCACTTCACAACAGTCAGGTACATACATTCCAATTAATCCTAACAATTGAACAGTGCAGTCGGAGTTAGCTT
>JAHUTJ010042967.1:0-15312 GCA_036250325.1 Characodon lateralis | reverse complement strand
CCTGAAATATTTCAGTTAGTGTGCAATGAATCTAAAATATATGAATGTTAAATTTTCATCATGACATTATGGAAAATAATGAACTTTATCACAATATGCTAATATTTTGAGAAGGACCTGTACTTCCAGTTATTTAAAGCATTCTTTTTGGGGTGGACTGATAATACAAAACAAAGTTCAGTGATTTTATCCAAACGTGGTCAATACATACATGCTCAAATATATACCTACACCCCCGTGAATATTTAGGCAAATGTTCCTTTGCAAGCTGCAGAGGAACCACCTGAACTTTGTTGTAGCTGTTACAAAACTACTGGCATTATTCAGAATTGGTAGAGCTGGTTTACTGGTGTGACCCGGCTTTTTAACATTGTCCATAAATTTCAAGCAGGGTTTGGGTGACATACACTCCATAAAACGAAAGTTACGTATGTAACTACAGTTCTATGAACCGTAGTTACATACTGAAAGCACTGAATGTTCCCTTTGCGCATCGCAGTTCAAGTAATTATACCAACAGAGTCACACCTGTGACACCGGATGACCACAGAGGCTATATATGCCTACGTCATCCGAGGCTCTGTTCCTACAGAATCTTCTCGCGGAAGCAAGGATTCTGAGTGACAGAGAATCTCTGGCGGTCATCTGGGATTCATAGAACTGTAGTTACATATGTAACTTTCGTTCTATTTCATCCCTACTGACCGCCAGAGGGCGGTGCTGAAAGCACTGAGTGACTAATACCAACCATGTCACAAGGAATCCTGAGCACGTACCTCACTGAGAGGGCCCAGTGGAGCCTCGAAAAGAACTTGGCCCAGGGTATGAGGGGCGGCCACATTAACATTGTAGAACCTGGCAAATGTGCTTGAGGAAGCCCATGATACAGCAGCACATATGGCCTCCAGCGGAACCCTCCTCATTACAGCCCAGGAAGCAGAGACGCTCCTGGTAGAATGGGCTTTCACACGGACCGGCAGCGGACGGCGTCCTGCACTGTAGGCGTGGCAGATAACATTCACAATCCAGTGGGAGAGACGTTGTTTAGAAAGAGGACAACCCAGCCTGGGACCCCCATAGCACAGGAAAAGCTGGTCTGAGCGTCTAACAGCTTCAGTGGCCGCAACGTATGCCTCCAGCGCCCGTACTGGGCACGATAACTCAGACCCATCCGATGTTGCACCTGACTGAGGCCGAAACCAAGCTAATCTCAATGGCTGGTTACGGTGCAAACTGGAAAACACCTTAGGCACAAACGCAGTGTTAGGCCATAAGGCAACACCAGAATCATCTGGACCCCTTCGGAGACATGAGGGACTGACAGAAAGAGCATGCAGCTCGCCGACCCTCTTAGCCGAAACAATAGCTAACAAAAAGGCAGTCTTATATGAGACCCACTTGAGGTCCCCCTGCACCAAAGGCTCGAAAGGGGAGCAGCACAAAGCTTCGAGAACCAAGGGCAGATCCCAATCAGGCACTCTCCAAACCAGAGGTGGGTGCAACCTACACGCACCGCGCAGAAAAAGAGAGACCATATCATGGCTCCCTACCATTCGGTCGTCAACAGATGCATGATGACATGAAATTGCTGCGACATATACCTTGAGGGTCGAAGGAGAGTGGCCCTTATCAAGCAGAGACTGGAGAAACTCCAGAATAGTGGGCACCGGACAAGAAACTGGATTTTCATTGCGGGCAGAACATCACTGAGAAAAAAGACACCATCTGTTGACATACTGCTGATGAGTAGAGGGTGCCCTAACACTCAGTATGGTGCGCCTGACAGGGTCCGAACACCCAGTCAACCTTCTAATGGCCATGCCCACAGCTGGAGACGTTGAGGGTCGGGGCACGCTGGCCATAACAGAGCCACCAGCAACAACCTGTGGCCCTTTCTGAGAGCCCTCCGTAGAGTAGGCCAAATCAGCGAGAGAGGCGGAAAAGCATACAGGAGAACCTGAGGACAGGGATGAGCTAGCGCGTCCTGGCCCAGTGCAACTGATGCCCCTGTTAGGGAATACCACGGGGGCAATGAGATGACTCCTCCGTGGCAAACAGATCCATCTCCGCCTGACCAAAGCGGCCCCAGATCATGCGTACCACATCGCAGTGAAGGGATCACTCTCCCGGAGCAGGGGCCTGGCGAGAGAGAGAGTCCGCGACCTGATTGCGCTTCCCAGGTAAATACATTGTCCGTAGGGTGGATGGATGAAGAGAGGCCCATTCCAGAAGATCCCTGGACACCTCTAGAAGGCGTGCCGATCTGGTGCCTCCCTGATGGTTGATGTGGTAAACGACAGAGGCGTTGTCTGTTCGAACTAGCACATGCCGTCCATCTAGGTGGGGCAGAAAGCGCCTGAGGGCCATGTGTACAGCATGCAGCTCCAGCACGTTCATGTGTTCGGAGCGCTCCCGCTGACGCCAGAGACCCTGGACCACTCTCTGTTGCCACACAGCGCCCCAGCCCATGGGGCTGGCATCTGTTGTGACCACCTCCCTGCGTCACACCTCTAACCCCATAGGGACGCCCTTGGACAAATAAGTCTCGTCTCGCCATGGAGCTAGGGCACAAAGGCAAGTCCACGTCACATGAGCCTGCGACGCCTGTGCAGCTTGGCGTCCAGGCAACAGCTGTTGAGCCACCTCTGCAAAGGACACAGAGGAGCAAACCCAAGGGCACAACACGAGTGACTGAAGTCAGTTTGCCTAGCAGCTGCAAAGGTGATGTAGGGAAACCGCCTGCCCAGCCTGAATTGACTGACTAAGTGGAGTATCTCGGCCACCCTGAGAACAGATGGACGAGCCCTCATAGTAGTCGAGTCCAAAAGCATCCCAAGAAAAGTGGTCGCCTGGGACGGAACCAAGCAACTCGCCAAGTTGACCTTGAGGCCCAACAGCGACACATGAGCAAGAAATGGGGCGGGAGGCGACCAGGATTCTGGGTCGATCTAACTAGGCGGCGGACTGGCTGACGAAAGTCCTTGCCGGGTCTCTGCCGCACCTCTCGGGGATAGAAACCCCCAGATCTATCACCATGCTGAGGTGGCGGCCGTGCACTCGGGCTAACGGAAGGACGGCTCAAGCGCTGAGGGGGAGAAGGGGGCATACTCCTGCAGAGGCCAGAAAGCTGCTGGCAAGTCTGCCGCACCTGAACAGTTCGCTCCAGTGCCTCCACAGCTGCTGATCCAAACAACTCCCCCGGCACGACTGGGACACCCCTAAGGATCCGACGGCATGCTTCAGTCAGAGGAGACTGCGCCAGCCAGACCTGTCGACGAGCTTGGACGAGTAAAGAAGCTCTCTGGTCATCAGCGCAAAGGCCTGCAATGCTGCGTCGCTAAACCCCACTGCCACAGGTGCACCACCAGCGTCCTGAAGGGATGCAGAGAGGGCAAACATGAGATGTGGCATGGAATTGCCAAAGTGGCCAGCACGCACTCCTGCATTGTATGCTTTACACAGGAGATCATCCGTAACCCGACATTGAGTACGTGGGCATCGGACATCAGGACACAGGGCTTCACCTGGTGACACGATCAGAGAAGCAACAGCGGGTTCAACTGCTGGCATACATTCCAGGCTTGCCTTGACTGACTCGTGCATGGCAGCCATTATTCGGCCGTCTGTGGAGAGATGTGACAACGCTCTTGGGTCCCGCCAACAGGCTTGCAACTCCCTCAGCTACTCCTCTGACGGAAGGACAGAAAAGGGTGTAGGAGCCCATCCATGCCTAAAAAAGGCACTTCCGGAAGCAGATACCTCTCCTAGCGGGAGTTCCAACTGCAGCTGCCTCAAGGCCATACACATGACCTCCCGCATAGAGCCGTCAAAAGACTCACCAACTGCACCTTGCGAAGAAAATGAGCCAGTCTCAGAGGCTTGGGAGGACTGCCCCTCCTCCTCATCTCTAAATTGAGAGGCCGACGCGGCCAGAGACAAAACATCCTCCTCCACAGACAAACCAGGCATGGGTGGGGAAGAGAGCCCAGCGGTTGGAAGTGAGGCATCAGAATGACGCGTTTGCAATAACGACTTCATCTCTGCCGACTCTGTCGACAGCTGCTCAACCCTTGTGGCCAGACCCTGGTCAGACCTCGCTCGCTTCCTCCCAGAGGAGGGCACAGATACTGTGGTCTCACCACGGCGCTTTTAACGCCTGAGGGGGGCCACCTGCCCAGAGGGCGGGAAGTCAGCATCATCCCGTGGGCACAACTGGGCCAACTGAGCCACCCTTGACGCACGGGGCATGAAACTACAATTCATGCAGGGGTTCTCAGACAGCGCCTCCACCAGCTGATCACGTCCAAGGCAGCTGGGACACAGGTCATGGCCATCGTCTGCCTTAAGCACAGCCCCACAATCCATGCAGCAGTGGGAGCCATCCATGTCCAAGATTGAAAAGAAGACTCACCCCAATTTAGATGGGAAAATAAATACGCTAAAACCGGGAGAGGGGGCGCTAACGCTGCCGTCACAAATTATAGCAGAGCAGGCAAACAAAAAGAGGCCAGGCACAAATAAGAAAAGCCGACACCGCACTGTCGGTTACACTGGGAGAAGGGACGAACACCACTCCCGTCACCAGGTATAAAAACAAAACTAAAAGCAGCTTACGGTGGTAAGCCGAACAGGCCACACAGTCGGTCACACTGGGAGAGGGGGCGAACACCGCTGCCGTCACCAGGTATAAAAATTAATTCTAAGGAAAGCTTATTGCCATGAGCCGAAACGGACCACACAGTCAAGCACACTGGCTCTTTTGGACTCGACTACTATGAGGGCTCGTCCATCTGTTCTCAGGGTGGCCGAGATACTCCACTTAGTCAGTCAATTCAGGCTGGGCAGGCGGTTTCCCCCTGGGAGAGGGGGCGAACACCGCTGCCGTCACCAGGTATAGAGCCAAATTAACAGCAGTCAAGCTGCAATAACACCACAGACACAGTAACAAAAAGCCGTGAGCTGGGACAGGGGGCGCGAATGCTGCCGTCACCAACAAACAGTAAACTTACCTGCAGAAATCTTCCACGAAGATCAACCCGTTGCAGCTCTAGGAGGGCAAAAAAAAAACGCAACTCCAGCCACAGCAAGCGACAGGGCGTCCAGGCAACGGGGAAGCAAAGCTCATATGAACAGCACGCGAAAAGAAATAAGGAACAGAGCCTCGGATGACGTAGGCATATATAGCCTCTGTGGTCATCCGGTGTCACAGGTGTGACTCTGTTGGTATAATTACTCGAACTGCGCATGCGCAAAGGGAACATTCAGCGCTTTCACCGCCACCCTCTGGCGGTCAGTAAAGATGAAATAGAACCAAAGTTAGCCTGTTTCTTTCCAAACACGTGTTTGGGATCATCGTCGTGTTTCAACCATCTGGCTGCTGCATTGAGGTGAAATTGAAGAATTTGGAAGTAGTTTTCCTCCTAATTATTTAATCCACATTGTGCAATGTATTAATTTATGTTCTATAATATATTTTAAATTCCACCTTGAAAAACAGACCTATTCAAATGCTTCATTAAAAACCCAATATTAACACTTATGCCTATAATTAGCGATTGTAAACTTGGCACCAGGACTGTAGGTGTAGAATGGTGTAATTATTCCAAACTTTAAAGCTTTTCAACTGTTTTCTTACTTGTCTTTCACCAGCTGTGCTTCAGTCAGTCCAGTCCATGAGTCTTTCAGTGTCTCCTGCTCAGACAGATGCTTGGCGGAAACAAATCTTTGAGCAGCTCAGCGAAAGGTCCAAGAGAGAGATGGATAATTTCAGACATTATGAACAAGCCATTGAACAGGTAAACTCTGAAAAGTTTTCAGATCATAAAGAGTGTCTTTCCCTTGACATCCATTTACTATTTGGCTTGAACTCTTCATTGTTTTGGCAGTCGGTGTGGGTAAAGAAGGGACCCATGCAATGGTGGAGAGACTGGAAGCCACATAAGTGGATTGATGTTCACTTTGCCCTGGAACAGTTTTCAGGAGCTGAGGGGGACAAGGATGGCATATTATTTATTTATTACAATTACAATGAGGAGAAGAAGGTAAGAATGCAGAGTAGATAACTTAGAATAAAACTATTTTCTCAAGATAAATTTTTAGACTTATTCATACTCACGATTGTCTGTACATGTGTATAACCTCTGGTAGCATTAATAAACACTGCAACGCAACTCCAAAGCTGAATGTTTTCCACTCCTTTTCTTTTTTCTCCTCACTCTTATCCTATTTCAGTACCTTCACGCCTTCATTAATGAAGTGACCATTCTGGTTCCTGTGCTCAACAATTCGAAGCACACTTTTGCCATCTACACTCCTGAACGCATCAAACAGAGGTGGCCAATAAGATTAGCAGCTGCCACAGAGCTGGAGATGTATGATTGGGTGTGTATAAAGAGAACTAGATCAAAAATTAAATGTTTATCGATGTTTGCCCCATAATTCCAGGTTGCAGAAACTTGGGTTATACGATAAAAACATGTTCTTGTCTTAAAAATGTATATTATGCAATAACACAGCTTTTATTAACACAGAAGACGCAATAAAGATAAAAGGTTATGTTATGCATGCTACTCTTCCTGAAGGCGAGAAACGAGGTACCAAACATGTAGTATGGCACACTTGGGTCCCCTGGCTGAACACACCTTTAGGGATGTTAAAAACCTTCATGCTTGATTTTCATAAGACTGTATGATTGATTGAATAATCTTGGAAAGATATGCTTCGGATACTGCAGAATAACCTCTGACCCATCTGCCATTAACTACACCAGATTGGTGTAGAGAGCTTGGAGGTCTCAAACCTTCGTTGCAGAGGTGAAGGCAAGAAGTATGGCAGTCCTGTAGACATCAAATCAGTAGACTCAGTTGGCTCAAATGGAGGATCATAGATTATTTAACTCCATAAACTGGTAACTGCCAGGGTGTAGCTGACAGCAGGCTGATTCTCACTGCCTACAACACTTTGCTAGCTATTTTTGGGGCCACTAGACTCCAGGAGAGACCTTGTCTGTGTACCCTCTCCACCACTGCTGTAAACATTTTCACTGAATGCATTAGAGCAACCGTTTCCAGGGGTGGGTTCTGCTCCACTATGAAGAAGAACAACAGACAGTGAACATTGGTTCTGGTAGCAAGTGGTCCGTCCACGACAGCTTTGCCGAACTAGGTCCAGATCTGAGTTACAACTTATGGGTAAAACATCTGTTCCCTCACCAGGGGACCTTCTCTGGACAGAAGTCCAATCTTACCAGAACATACTGCCTGGTCAAAATCTAGCTGTGGAGAACCATGGCTATTGAGGCCATTATGCCATTTAGTTTTAAATTCATCTGGACATACAGTTTTTGTCCCAAATGAAACTGAGATGGAGGCGAGGCATGGCCACATGGTGCTTTAACAGGTGCTCTTAATCCAAAAGTGAGAATATTTCTACCCCTAAGAATGAAAACTTCTGGATCGATGTCAGCATACTTTCCTGGAAGTTCAATCTTCTAGATAAGCAAGGATGCAAATGTTTCTCTACCTGAGGGCTGCTACGACACATTGATGAGGTAATGAGCAGCAGGACTATTGGCAGGACAAGATACTCGAAGGCTACGCCTTTGAATGCAGACTTAAGAAACTTTCTGTGTTCTGGATGTATCGCCATGTGAAAGTAAGCGTCTGTTATGTCTATTGTGTCCATTTTAAATAAGTACATTTGTAAGTACTTGTTGGATACTGAAGTCGACGATACGATGTTGGCTGCCCCCTGTTCGGAACGGCAAAATAACAGCAGTACTATCTTTTGCTAATTTTTTTATTGCTCCTTACACCAACAGTGTAAGACTCCCGGCTGCTTCAGATCCCACACCTGTGTTTAGAACTTTATAAGTGAAGCAATGGAATCTGCCGCAGAATTGTAACCAGTAGCCCTTGGCAACAGTTCTTTTAATCTATAGAACGGGTGCTCTGTGGATCACCTCTTGGGACTGGAAACCCAAGCAGAACAAGTGTGGTTGGTGGCGGTTCTGCAGTTTAGGAGTTTTGCTGCATTTCTGTATGCTTCTGCTCACACTTTTTAATACTGGCTCAGCAGACACTATCTCGTCCAAGTAAATGGCCCTGTGCCTCTCTAGGATGTTAGACAGCTTTAGCCACATGTGTCTCTGTGCCGCCAACTTTGATGTCATACCTCTGCCTAAACAGAGAACTGCGCAGAGAGACCTTAACCTCTGTTAAGAGAGCCACAAGTGTACTCTCTGGAGAAACGTTGGCGCTTTCTAAGTTGGCAACAGAGCGCACATGCCTCGCGCTCCATCAGTGCTCTTCTGGTGTGTACAACAGCCAGGCAGATGGATGGAGCAAAGAATTCACAGCTATCCGCTGGAACACACGCTAGCCAGCAGGCAGCAGTGACAAATGCCAACAACGGCAATTAGGCTAACTCAACATTGGGGTCAAAGACAGGCTAACTAGCATCACTTGGTCTGCTCGAGAGGGGTTCTTGGTAAGGTGGAGTCCAAGAACTTAAGCAAAATGGTAGAAAAGGTGATAAAGGTGTGATTAAAGGTGTGTTGAGTGAGGAGACACGAGGACATGAAATTTCTACTACGTGTTTTGAGTGAATTGACTGAAAGGGAACCGATAGTTCCAGACTTATTTTATCTGCCGAGGATGAATTATTTGTATTATGCTTTTTATAACATTGCTTAGATTTCCCATTTTCTGCCTTTGATTTTCTAAGTAATTACTGATCAGTCTCATCTCCAGTGTTAATAATGAGAGAAAACAAGTGGCAAATGAGCAGCTTAATTATACTTATACTGTTGCTGCTTTCAGTGAATCTACATTTGTGTTTCTGTTCCTCTCTGTCTGTCTTCAAATTCTTTCTGCTCTCCAGCTGGCTTTGTTAAGTGTTTGCTGCTGTGACTCCAGAGGAATCCACGGTCCTCCGTCCAAACAGGCAATCTGGTCCATCACTTGTAAAGGGGACATCTTTGTTAGTGAGCCTTCCTCTGCCCTCGAAGCCATGCCTTATCCCACACCCTGTGATCAAATGTAAGAAAACTGGGAAAGTTACAGTTTTGCATCCATCTAAGGCTTTGTGCACATATAATGTAGTGAAAGTGGCAAGCATTGTCTATTTATTAGCAGTGGTATATTAATAAACTAGTGGCACAAAGTACTGTAAAAAAATTACTTGTGTACATGTTGCTTTTGTGTCTAAATGCTGTATTGCTAATAGCAGCTTGCACCAAACCAAAAAGCAACTCCCAGTCTTCCAACTTGCCTGTAGGAAGTGATGCCATTCCCATCTCTGAGCGCTGCACTCTGAGATAAATCAAACATACTGTATGTGACAAGACTTGATGTTCACTCTTCCTCCAATCTGACTGAGCTCAGGCTAATTTTCAAAGAAGAATGGGCAAAAATCTTGATCTGCACAAGTTTAATGCTGGTAGAGACATACCTTAAGAAATTTACGACTCCGATTGCAGCAAAAGTTGATTTTACAAATTATTGACACAATTTTACTGAATATAAATGCACTCTTTCTCATACTTTTATTTGAAAATCAAAAATTAAAGCCATGTATCACTTCCATTTCTCTTCATATTTATGCACTACTTTGTTTTGGTTTATGCTAATAAATTACATTGAAATTTTGTGGGCATAACATGACGTACTGCTGGTTAAGGGACATTGTTACTTCTAAATACAAAAAAAACAAGACGAATACAACTGTAAACAGACTAGAGCGTAAGCAGCTTGATTTGTTTTTATTGGTGCAGGTTCTGGCGGCAGGTCGGAGGTCACCTGCGTTTAGTGGATTGTAACAGTCTGGGGATAGTGTGGGGCATCGGCTATGACCACACTGCCTGGGTCTACTCCGGAGGCTATGGAGGAGGCTTTTTCCAGGGGTTGGCCAGCAGCACAGATAACATTTACACACAGACTGACGTCAAGAGCGTTCACATCTATGAGAACCAGAGGTGGAACCCCGTTACTGGCTACACCAACAGGTGTTGAACTGCAGATGTTTCAGAGTACTTTGTGTAAAGCAGTCATAAATTAAGCACGCTTAGGCACATTATGGTTTAATCTATTTAACAAGAGGTTTAATCTATTTCTGACCCATTTAAATTTTGCTTTCTTAGAGGCCTTCCAACAGACCGCTACATGTGGAGTGATGCCTCAGGATACCACGAGTGCACTAGGGCTGGTACAAAACCTCCTTCCCCTCAGTGGACATGGGTAAGCTGAGCTCACTGATACACAGATGCCCTACAGTCTGCATGGTTCACGGGCTAACCATTTATCTTTCCATTCTGATACTTTATTGAAAACCACAAGTGTTTATTCTTGAGTTTTTAGAAAATGTATGCCCACAGCTGCAGGTGCATTCAGTGTTTCACTTCTCTTTACCGCATCCAGGTGTCTGACTGGGCTGTTGACTACAGCGTCTCTGGGGGAACAGACAGAGAGGGCTGGCAATATGCTGCAGATTTTCCAGCGTAGGTTTTCTTTTAAGCTTCACATAATAATTTATTTATTGTTCCTCTTTCTCCTAATTCATTCTTTCATGTTGTCTCATGACATGATAGGTCTTATCATGGCTTTAAAACCATAAAGGACTTTGTGCGGCGCAGGCGATGGGCCAGGTATTTGCAGAAACAACATGGTAGTTACTAGTTAGTGGGTATATACTTGTCTTAAAGGGATTTATAAGACTTAACGTTTGTATTTGTTTTGGTTGGAATGTCTTAACATAATCTTATTTCCGACAGGAAATGTAAATTGACAACAACAGGACCTTGGCAAGAAATCCCACCAATCCCACTGAGTGATGTCACAATCCTGCCGTGTGCCGTTCACAGCAGCATGGATCCAGTTCCTCTGTGGGCGATAAGCGACAAAGGAGATGTACTATGTCGACTGGGTGTCACCCCACTGACACCTGCTGTGAGTTAATAATGTGCAAGCTGACACCCCATGCATATGTGTAACACCTCATGGTGATCCAGCAATAATCACTTAAATGGGAGTTTCAGAATCACATAAAAATAAAACTTTATGTAAAAAAACTTTAATAATAGATACAAAGAGAAAACACCTAATGAGAAAACACAAATTTTATATTACACGTCAGGAGCTCCATACATGAATTTGTATAATCATAGCTACTGAAATATTGTAATTACTTTTTAGATTTCTGAGAAAAAATATCGCTGTAAAATGTTACTTTGTCTACACCAACAACTCTAATCGGACATTTACGACGTGAATTAAGGAAACAAGCTCTGGATGAAAATTAAGGAAACTAGATTACAGACATCAGGTTAATCAAATGACATTTGGCTAATACAAGTACAGCTCCAAAGCTTATACACACACACGTGTGTGCGCGTGGGTGGGCGGATAGAGTGAAATATTTCAATATTGCTTGTATTGCTTATGGCTTGTAGCTAAAGAAAACACAATATTCAGTGTCTCCAAAAATTATATTGTGAAAAAGTTAAATATTGCAACCTCATGGTGTCACACCCTTATCAGATAATTAACTCCAAACACCTGCAAAGGTGTCCTGGGTCTCTAAATGGTCTCTTTTTCTGGGTCAGTAGGAGACACAATCATGGGGAAGCCTACAGACTGGACAGATGTTCAGAAGAAAGTCATTGACAACCTCCAAAGGAGGGAAAGCCACAAAAGTCCATTGCTAAAGTAGCTGGTTGCTGAAAGAGCTGTATCCAAGCATATTCATAGAAAGTTCAGTAGAAGGAAACAGTGTGATCACACTGCTCACACTGCCAAAGGTACTAAAACTGGTCCAATGACCATGGTGTCACTGTTCTTGATTAGCCCGCTATCTGGTCTGACCTGAACCCCATAGAGTATCAATGGAGTATTGTCAAGAGGAAAATGCCGTGGCACATTGATGCAGTAATTCATGCTAAAGAGCCTTAACCAAGTATTTAGTGCATAGAAATAAACATAGTTTTCAAAAACATAACATTTCTGTTTAAAATATACTTTTTGTAGTTATGCATTATATATGTCTTAGTTTTCTATCGCTCTTTTGTAGTAGACACAGAAATTTAGGTTTTTTTCTTCATCTGTAAGCCATAATCATCAAAATTACAAGAAATAAAGAAATATTTCATTCTATGTATAATAAATCTATATAATCTGAGCGATTGTAGCTTTTTTATGATATTTTTTATGAGCTAAACATTTCCATGTTTAGATCCATGCTTCACGTTACCCTAATGCAGGAATGTCAAACTCCAGTTCTCGAGGGCCAGTGTCCTCAAACGTTTATGTGTCCCTGGTCCAACACACCTGAATCTATGGCCTAATTACCTCCTCAGTATGCAGTCAAGCTCTCAAGAATGATGCTAATGACCTTATTATTAGATTCAGTTGTGTTGAACCAGAGGCACATCTAAAGGTTGCAGGACACTGGCCCTCGAAGACTGGAGTTTGACATCTTTCCCTAATGGAAAGTGAACTTCTGCCTCAGTCTGATGTCCTCTGCAGTCTCTTTCCAGTATTGTCCTGTATTTAGTTCCGTGTATCTTTTACTCTTTCCCTGCTGAAGAAAATCCTCCCTACAGGATCTGCTGAAGAAGGTCTCCCCACATCATGATGCTGCTACCACCATGTTTTACTATGGGGATGATGAATACCTTGTCTTCCTGTCTGTGTCTCAGGGAACCTCATGGCTTCATGTGGGGACAGACCAGCCTTTCAAGTCCATCTCTGTCGGGGCTGCCAGCCAGGTTTGGGGCATCGCCAGGGACGGTTCTGCCTTCTATCGAGGGTCTGTCTCAGCACAAAGCTCAGCAGGTCAGCAGGAAGAGCTGTGACAATCTAAAAATCATGAGCTGAAGACCACAAAAATGTGTCAGTTCTGTTAAAAGACTATAACTAATATGCCAACTAATGCTGCGTCAGATCAAAGCTGGATGAAACCTCCACATTAAAAGTGCTGTGTCTCCACCTGCAGGCGACTGTTGGTACCACATCCCCTCTCCGGCTAAACAGAAGCTGAAGCAGGTCTCCGTTGGCAAAACATCGGTTTACACTGTGGACGAAAATGGTAAAGGCACTGCATTTGTGCTTTAGAAACAACTTCATTATAAAGAGAACTTCTGAGTGTCTTTAAGGGGTTCCCCCTTGTTAAATTGATCTGATCAATTGTAGGTAACTTGTGGTACAGACTGGGAGTGACCCCCAGCTACCCTCAGGGCTCCTCCTGGGAGCACATCTCAAACAATGTACGCAAAGTTTCTGTAGGGCCCTTGGATCAGGTGAGCACAAGGATATTTCAGGCATTTTGTATGGCACCCTGAAGTAAGAGAAAGGTGGAAAACCAGTGTATGCTGCTGGTATTTCGATTAAAATTTTATAGCATGTGCCTCTTTGTTGTTTCCTGGGTTGATTATTTTCTGTTTTTTGCTGTAGGCGTGGATCATAGCAGACAAGGTTCAGGGTAGCCACAGTCTGAGCTGTGGGACGGTGTGCCACCGACTTGGAGTCCAACCCATGGAACCCAAGGGACAATCATGGGATTATGGCATTGGGGTAAAGCTACTCGAGGTTGACATCTGTGGCCCTAATGGGATGTATTGTGATAAACAAACACAAAGTTGTGCATAATTGAGGAAAGAAAAGTGGAAGAATCAGGATACATGGTTTTCAGACATTTTTACAAATACAAAGTCTGGTTCATTCCCCTGAGTCAGTACTTTGTTGAACCTGCTTTGCTGCATCTCAAGCTGCAAGTATTTTGGGTATCTCTCTACCAGCTTTGCATATCTAGAGACTATACTTTTTTTCCATTCTTTGAAAAATAGATCCAGCTCATTCAGATTAGACTGACAGTCACAGATACTCTGTTGAATTTAGGTCTGAACTTTGACTAGACCATTCTAACACATGAATCTGCTTTGATCTAAACCATTCCATGTAGCTCTGTTTGTATTTTTATCTGTGTTGTTCTACTGGAAAATATGCCTCCACCCTATTCTCAAGTCGTTTTCTGGCCTCAAAGATGATTTGTTTTCTAGGATTATCTTGTATTTGGCTCCATCCATCTTCCTATCACCTCTGAACAGCTTCACTGTCCCTGCTAAAGTAAAATTTCCCTTGACATGTCTGCTGTGATCCTTGGTCTTCACGATGCTGTTTGTTCACTAATTTTCTCTAACAAACCTCTGAGGCCTTCACAGAACAGCTGGATTTATACTGACATTAAAATTCTCAGGTGCATTTCAATGTTTACTGGTTGCACTGAACTTTCTTTAGTCTTAAAGGAGCTGAATAATTATGTCTGCCATACTTTTCAGATCTTTATTTACAAAAATAACATTGAAACCATGTATTTTCTTCCTTCCATCTACTGTACTTTGCCTTGGTCTATCACATGACATCCAAAAAAAAAGTAAAACATTTGTGGTAGTCATGTGACAAAATGTGAAAAGAGAAAGCACACGCAGACATGTGGAGAACATGCAAGCTCCATGCAGAAAGACCACAGGCCAGGATTGGAACCCAGGACCTTTTTGCTGCAAGGTAGTACGTAGGATCCTGTAACTACTCTGTCTGTGTCTCCCTTTCTAGGGTGGATGGGACCATATCACAGTAAGAGGAAACTCCATGGAGCCACCACACATCCATCTTCCCTCTGTGACAGACCCTTCTCTCGCAGCCCCTCACACCCCCCTCCCGGCCAGGAGCACATAGATAATCGGCACCTTGAGCTCTTAATTGCACCCTGTAGCCATCAAACACCAGGATACCTTTGTATTAAATATATTTTTAAAGGCACTTTTACCTTTAGGCTTAAAGTTGCAGGCAGGTTGTAGTATTCAGGCAATCTGAGCCAATTATATATTTCTCTAGACATTCAACTTTTAACCTCTGTGGTTTGTTCTTTGCTAGAGGTGTTTGTATCTAGTTGCCTAAGCTTGATGATCTTGATGCATTTTTTTCAGTAGATGTGATTTATTTATTTTATGTTGGTTTGTGTGCATGTGGTCTGTTTGTATCGAACTCCCTGTTTCGAGACAAGGTACCGTTAAAAAAAATCATGTCTTTAATAAACGATACAATAATTTCACATCACCTTCCCAACAGATTTTCTGCTGAATTTAGGCCATTTTCCTCTCGTATCACTCTTGTGTTGATCTGGATTTATTCTTGGACATACAGGCGTTGGACAATGAAACTGAAACACCTGGTTTTAGACCACAATAATTTATTAGTATGGTGTAGGGCCTCCTTTTGCGGCCAATACAGCGTCAATTTGTCTTGGGAATGACATATACAA
>JAHUTJ010042966.1:0-15318 GCA_036250325.1 Characodon lateralis | reverse complement strand
ATTGAGAAATAAAAGAACATGATCCTCACAGTGCTGCTGGCTTTGTCCAGATGACAGTGGGTTTGTTGAAGCAGGTGTATGATGGCATCTTCAACTCCAACTCCACAACGATAAGCAAACTGAAGGGGTTCCTGAGAGTTTGTTGTTTGCTTATTCAGGTGGGCCAATAGGAGTCTCTCTAGGACCATCATGGTGTGGGATGTCAGGGCAACAGGTCATTGAAGACTGATGGGTAAGTTTTCTTTGGTACCGGAACAAGACAGGAGGTCTTCCACAACACTGGAACCTTCATCTTAGCCAGGCTAAGGTTGAAGAGGTGCTGCAGAATCCAACAGAGCTGCTCTGCACAGGCCTTCAAGACTCTAAGGCTGTCACCATCTGTACCTGCAGCCTTATTCCGATTCAGTCTTTCCAGTTGTCTCTTCACCTGACTTCTTGAGACACACAGGTGAAAGGGGGAGGCAAAGGGACAGCAGTATCTTCTGATTTGGTTGAAGGCAAACATGTAGAAGCAGAAGGGTCCATGGCTGAGGAGGAAGAAAAGGAGAGCTGTGGGTCAAAGGAGGGTTTGATGTCTGTTTGGCTGTGAGCAGAAGATGAGGATGCTGAGCGTGTTTCTGAACTGAACCTATTGAAGAATGTGTTTAGTTTATTGGCTCTGTCCACATCTATCGGTCTGATCATCCTTCTGCTTGAAGCCTGTGATCTTCTTCATCCCTGACCACACATCTCTGATATTATTTTGCTGGAGCTTGCTGTCCAGCTTCTTCTTGTACATCTCCTTGCTCTTATCTTATCTTGACTTTAAGTTGTTTCTTACCATGTGGCTGGCACAGTGCATCCCAGTCTGTAGCCTCAAAGCAACCTCGCAGGGCTTCTTCAGCTTCCTGTGACCATCTTCTCACAGTTCTTTTTATTACAGGTTGCCTCTGAACAAGGGGCTTATATTACAAGCAGAGAAAAATAAGATTGTGATCTAGTTTGCCTAGAGGAGGTCTTGCTTTAGAGATGTATGAGTCCTTGACATTTGCATAAAACAAATCCAACGTTTTGTTTTCCCTGGTAGAGCAGCTGACAAACTGTTGAAACTTTGGAAGTGTAGTAGAGAGTGAAGCATGGTGAAAATCACCACATATTGCCACAAACACATTGGGGCATTGTGCCTGTAGCTTAGCAACAACTGAGCTGATGACATCACATGCAGCATCACATGCAACAGCTAAAGGTGGAACATAAAATGTTGCCCAAATAACACTGGTGAACTCTCTAGGTAAATAATATGGGCGAAACGTACTGCTAACAGTTCAATATCTGGACTGCAGAGATGACACTTCACAGTAACATGTCCTGGACGACACCATCTGTTGTTCACAAGTACTGCTACTCCAACTCCTTTACGTTTGTCGCTCCTCTATAAATCTCTGTCTGCTTGTATGGTCAGGAAAGCCTGGCAGAGAGATGCAGGAGTCAGGGATATCATCCTGCAGCCATGTCACAGTAAAACACATAATAATGCATTCCCGATACTCTGGCTGGGTCCTTTGTAGGGCACAGAGAAAAAAGCAAACAAACGCAAATTCACTGAGGCAGAAATCGAGGTGTTGATGAGCGAGGTGAAGAATCGAAATCATATGATGTTTGGTAGCCACAGTAGTGGTGAAACAAATAAAAGGAAGTGTTGTGAGTTTCAACACTGTATTTAAATGTTTACAGCAGTCTGTGTTATTGCCTCACACTTTGTCACAATTTTTGTCTTAATCTGTGGTTCACATCACCCTGGTAATCATTGGGGAGAGGAATGTGATGGTGAGAAAACTAGTCATTTAGCTTGGCCCAGATGAAATGTCACTTTGATTTAAGATAACAAGTTGGCTTATAGGCCTTTTTTATTTATGTAAAAGGTCCTTATGTATAGTTATGGCTCACCAGCACAAGCATAAATAACACTGCGGTTTCAATGCGTATGACGTCGATCAATGATTAGAGTTTGACATAGAGGAAGGACATGGAGAGGAATCATGATGGAGTGTGGCTTCAATGTCCCACTTCACCATCTGCATCGCCATTTCCCGTCTCCAAAACGAGCATACACACTGGTCAGAGTTTGCGTGAGGGACCGCACATTCTCCCTTCAAGTTGTTTTATATTGATCACAAACATTGCGTGGAAAGTGATGTATGCCAGTTTTAGGCCCTGTTTTGTGCATATGCCATGTTTATAAATTAGGCCCCTGATCTTCCATTCCCAATTTCTCTTTTAGGACAATATTTGACAGTGTTGAATATCTTTTTTTTTTTTTTCAAGCCATCCTACTATAAAGGGTCATTGATTATTTACATTAGGAGTGGAGATGACATTGCACCTGAGAAAGAGAGGAGTCGCTGTAGAGCAGAGTTTCAGGATTTTAAAATTAAAGTGACATTTCAAACTGTCTTTAGCCCTTTATGTTAGCTGTTTTCACAATTAGCGCAGTTAGCATAAGTAACTGTAAACAACAACAGCCTATGAGGGACGGTGTACTGCAACGTTCAGATGTGCCACTGGTCCAACATACCACCTCAGTCCTGCTAATGGCCTAATTATTTGATTCAGGTGTGAAGTAGTGACACATTTAAAAGTTTTGAGGACTTGAGTTTGACAATCCTGACCTAGACAATCTTGACCATTACCCAAACTGTAAGATTTGCATACTATCTAGAGGTTTAAAGCTTAAAGAACTAAATCAGAGCAACTTTGTGTAAAAATATGCAGCCTTTCTGTGATCTGTTGTAGTCAACTCTTTTCAATTCGATCCGTCACCACATCAGTGAAACTTTCTCATAGCAGGAACAAATTCACATCCTGTGGCAGATAGCTTGCTTTTGTGTCCCATAAAGTGGATGCAAATGCAAAATTGCGCAATAGCAGAAGATCCAAATGATCAGCATCTGCCAAAGACTAGCTCTTTGTTGTAGAAGCTTCAATAAACAGCTGCCATAGAAACGATAGTTTCCTTTCAAAAAGTTTATTACTTTTGTGTTTTCTCTGACTTCATTTTTAAACACCTCCCTGATGCTGAAAATGACATTTATTCTTCATTCCACAGGTAAAAAACTTCTACACCAAAGAGTGTTGAGTTTACCTTGACCCAGTAGTGGTTAGGTATGGTGCATTCACTGATCAGTTTAAAAGATCCTAAATCAGTGGTCAGGGTGGATCAAGCTGAAAATCCTCAGATTCCAGTCATCTCTACTGCACAGCTTAGAAAGTTAATACAATACATAGATTTTTATTATCAAATATGATTGCACGGGGTAAGTTATGTCTTCAACATTTACTAGACCTCGAGGTCTTTAAGAGGTAAATGTTGTCATCCATAGCAACCCAAAAAGATTGTTACAGACTGCGACATAATGAGATAAAATATCATGCATTTTGCAAATCAATGCAATGTTGCCAGATACTGGATTGTGTTGTGAAATTTTAGACCTGTGAATTAATGGGTGAATGCTTGAGCTCAACTGACCATATAAAGCAGGTGAGCATGTGTGCATCAGTAAGAGTGAAACAGTCATGTGTCTGAGGATGTAGAAACCAAACAAAGGATGTAAGTATAACTTTAACTAGGACTTTCCATTAGTTAATTACATTTTCTTTGATAAACCTCCTGTTTTTTTTCTGTTAAACCTTTTCTTGTTGACCTTATAGGTGTCATTGCATGGCCCTCCATCAAGAGCGCTGCATATTAGTGCATGTGTTGCTTTAAAAAAAACATTCTGGATTTGGGTGTCTGTGAGGAGGGCAAAGTGGGGTGGTTGTTTTAGGGTGTGGGGAGTGGGGTGGGGCATGTAGGTCAGATAGTGATTTGGGTCAGAGCATCCAGAGATTAACCTTTACTCCTTCCACTCTCCCATATTCCCAGCCTCCCTTTTACTGTATGTGTGCATGTGCGTGTGAGGGAAGTAGGGGGGTGTGTGGGGATATGTGTTGCTAGGGCTTATCATGTTGTACGGCTCTCTCTCAAGATGAGCCAACAGGAAATCAAAAATGCAAGAAGCATAAAATCTTAACATAAGGAAGAGAAGAGACAAGAAAGAATATGTAACAATGAAAAACCAATAATAAGATGTATGAGACAGAAGACTGGATCAGAGTGAGCAGATACAGTATTCTTGCTTCTATAGCTACTGCACTGTAAATAGAGGCTAAAAATAGAAAGGAAGAGGCAGAGCTCTTCTGACCAGCGGAGAGTGAAGATGGAGGATGAAAACGGGCTTCTCTTCATTAAACTGGCAAGGAGATGATTTCAAGAACTAAAACTTTTTGATGCTCAGAGATGGCGTTTGAGCTTTTAAAATCCACTTGTCTGTTCAGCCATTCCGTGAGCTCTGAGTGCCTGAAACCAAACCAGATGATATCACACCAGTCTGCATTCGAACACATCCAGTCAATAGAATCTAATCAATATGAAATTAGACTGGATGGAATTATGTGTGCATGCTAGGTCCCAGTACACTGCAGGGGATAGCAGACTAAGATGTAAAACAACAGCCACAACAACAAGAGGGTTTAGTCTGGCTAAACAACCTTGACAATATGCTTATTAAACACAAAGTGCTACACAACGACATCAACACAGAAAAAATACTACAAATACCATTACCTGCTAACACTGCTAAAAAATCCTTACTACGTACAATGCAACAAAATATCTTTAAAGGCACCGTATGTACCTGCAGTGTAACAAAACACTTCAACGGGTTCCTAAATGATTACAATGTAAAAAAATAATAATAATAAAGGACTCTTTATACCTACGGTGTAACAAAACAACCTTATAAGGACCCTAAATGCCTAGAATGTAACAAAACCACTTCATAAGGACAGCGGTCTACAGGCGAGAGGCAGGGTACACCCTGGACAGGTCGTCAGTCCATCGCAGGGCAACACAGAGACGCACAAAACAAACAACATGCACACACCCATTCATACCTAAGGGAGTTTTAGAGACCATTTAATCTAACGATCATGTTTTTGGACTGTGGGAGGATGCCGTACCACACAGTATAGAAGAAAGAATTCTGAAGGTTTAATTTGTAAAATTTTAATTTTAATCAGCCACGGCAGGGTTTTATAAATAGTTTAACTCTAAGATTATCTAATTTGTTTCGGTAACAACTCCATAAAAGATGCTTTTATGATTAGAAATTATGCTGCATTTAATTTGTCTCAGAAGTCGGAGCTCAGATCTGGGAATGACATCACAGCCGATCTGAGCTCTCTCTTATTGCAACTTGGAAAAACTGTGGAATTTGCCAAGTGCTGTGGTGCAAACGAAATGCTTGTGAGCATTTCCACTGTGGAGTCAAGAATGAGGGTGGGTGGGTAACTCTTTCCACAGGGGCACTGTTGACTGAGCTCTCGCTCTGAGTGTGGGAGAGAGGCAAAAAATAAAAAGCGACTACACTTTATAACTTCTGTAGAGTCAAAGAAATGTCCATGAAAAGGTGGTACTGTAAGAAACTTCAAAGATTCCGCCAACGCAGACTTCAGTGTTCAGTGGTTTGAAGCGGGAGAGAAGCGGAGAAACAGCGGCAGCTGAAATTCAGTCTAATTGTTTTAACCATTAACTTATCATTTCACAGCATTTACACTGTGAAACTGTATTATAGTCACTTTTAAATCAGAAAAGATTTTGTAGCATTTGTAGACATATAAATAAGGCCTGAGAACCATGTCCCAAAAGAACACTAACCACAC
The DNA here is from genome assembly GCA_036250325.1 of Characodon lateralis. NCBI lineage: Eukaryota > Metazoa > Chordata > Actinopteri > Cyprinodontiformes > Goodeidae > Characodon > Characodon lateralis. The sequence goes on along the minus strand of JAHUTJ010042966.1, from coordinate 9,579 downwards.
ACACATGCTGCTTTGTTTCTAAAAAAGTCTGTTCAGGATCCACAAGGATTGTGTTTTTTATCAACCAAGATGATTCTGGATTGAGTAACTTTATATACATACTACCTTGTTGTTTATGGACTGTTGATTATTTGTGCAAATGTTTTGTACTGTCATTTGATTATTCCACTATAACATACCAGATACTCGTCACTATAAACCAGAATGGTTAGAAACTAATTTGAGTAATTTAAACATTTTGAGCAATATTATGTGAAAAGAATTAAATTAAATTTAAATTAAAAAGTAGATTTTATACGTTTTTTGGAATTTAACTCATTTGGGAGTTTTTTATCTTTTGAACTCTTATAACGTCTGAAAAAAATTTGTTTTATTGGCATGTCCTTCACATTTTGATTATGTTTTTAAGTATCATCCATGGAAATTAAAAACCAAAGCGTAATACCAGAAAGAAAACTGAGACAAGGAAGGAGGGCGGAGAGGAAGAACATAGGATAAATGTAAGTTTTATGTAACCACCGTGGTCTCCTATAGGGCCCACAGATAAGGTGAGTGTGTTGAGGGACTGGAGGCGGGCAGGACAGGAAGTATAATACCATAAACCAATTTCAGTTCACTTGAAAAGTAGCTTTCACGCCTAAATGATCCAAAACCCTGCGCAGTGTGCGTCAGATTGCCTTCAGACAACCATGGAGATCAAACTGAAATCCATCATCACATTTTACAGAATTACTTCCCACCGCAGAAATAAAGGACTGCCTGTGCTGAACATTATGATGATGATGAGGGTTAACAGAGGTAGTCGCATCTCTTACCTCACTGACGCGCCGCCGGCGGCTGTTGCTCTGCTCCAAGTCTGAAGATGCAGGTGAACACTGCAGCACCCACACACCGACAGTCGCTTCAATTTTCCCGTACAGCCCAATAGCAGCGCGCCTAACGTGCGTGCCCCTTAATTGATCTGCGTAAGTGCGGTGTTCGCTGACAGAAAGACGAAGGATAAAATCCGCAGGATTCGGGCTGAAACAGATGACTAGCAGTGTGACTGTCTGAACGAGGCTGGAACTAGAACTGCCCCGTTTGTTTGTAGGTCCCTGGTGATGCAGCACGAAGCTGAGGCGGTTCAGGGGAAGTTAAAGAAGTAGTGCGCCTCGGTGCTCGTTCGACTGTGCACCCTCGGGTTCTCTGCCGGGATCCTCCTATATGAGCGTCCGTGTGTGGATGTGTGTGTGTTGAGAGAGGGAGGGAGGAGAGAGTGCGTGTGTGGTCCCAGAGGATGGCTGTGGAGAGTGGACCGGCTTCACTAATTTAAAGGACGGAAAGACCCCAAACTGTCTGCACTCTCCTCTTGGTTGGGCGTAGATTTGTGTCGACACTGCTGCCCCCACCCCCATTCTTCAACTCTTGCCACACTCTTAGTTACTGCCTAATATGGACACCGGCACCATTAGATTTCCACTGAAGGAAGGGGGAACCGATGTCTTGCAAGCAACATACAGTGAATTTGTCACTAATTTTGTCACTAACACATACGAATTTTATTAATATTTTATGTGATGGACCAACTCAACATGGTGCATGATGTGAAGTAGAAACATTGTTTACAAGTACAAATCTGAAAAGTGTGGCGAACATTTATATTCAACCCTTCTGAAGCAATACTTTGAAAAAGCACAGTTTACTACAAATCGTGGAGTTGGTCTCCACCAGCTATGTACATCTAGAGACTGTGATTTTTGCCCATTCTTCTTTTTCAAAATAGCTTAGTAAATAGTAATGAGCTCACGTTGACTCCACAAAAACTTGATATGGACAAGATCTTGCTGTAGCCACAAAACAAGCCTGAATGTTCAGGCTTCAACTATCATGCTTGATAGTCGAGGTGTGCCAATGTACTGAGATTGTTTTTTTCTTCTTTGGCATCCAATGTTTGTGTTTCATCTGTCCAAAATAAATTGTTCCAGAAATGCTGTGGGTTATTCAGGTGCAACTTTGCAAAACTACATCATACTTCCATAGTATCTTTAGAGAAAGAAAAGGTTTTCTCCTGGCATATATGCGAGGCATAATAATTAAAGGGTGCTACTATTTTGTTACATAACTTTTGAGTTTGACCAATCCATCCATGGCTGGAGATCACACTGTATGCTGGAGTGTCAGATATGTTTTTTTAAATAGCAACTTCTACTCATAAATCCTAGAAATGTATGGTAAATACGCAATGTTTGATGGAAACCAACACAGCTGTATGGAGGATTAGCGTTAACCAAACAATACCTTGCTCTGGTTTGGGTTGTGTCTATGAACTTGCTTTTAGATGAAACATAGATCTCTTAATGATAATAGTCATTGGAGGTCAAACTATGTGAAAATATGAAGATCAAATTTTCACATTTGCAAAACGACTATCCAGAAATTAAACTTGAAATTGTAAAGTCTATATCTACTGAAACTTAAGTCTTTTGGCTCTTCCTGTTAGGTAAGATAAGGTAAGTTTATTTATATACTGCTTTTCAGTAACAAGACATTCAAAGTTCTGTTTTTATACATTGAATAAGGACATATACTGTTCAGTATCCTCTGAACAGTTTCTGTAGCTGACCTGCTACGGGAGCTAAGAGAAAAAAGGAACTCTACAAGCTATTTCAAGGCTTTTGTAGCTCAGTGAGGCAGCCAATTTCCAGATATTTCACACCTTCTGTGGAAGTGCCTGACCACTTCTGTTCCCAAAAGCAAGCACGCTGAGCACAATACAGTAAATCATCCAACATGAATGGATTTTGTTGCAAGTGAATTTGGGCCTAAGTGTGTGTGGGTCTGTGATACAAACGTGGGACCTTTGCTGTATGTCTTCCCCTCTCTGCCCATTTCCGGTCTATATACTGTTAAATAAAGGCCGCTAGTGCCCCAAAAATTGGAAAAGAAAAAAAGGTTACTTAAACTTAATTCTGTCAGGAGTATGAATAATTTTGGGCTTAACTGTAAATAAATAGTAAAACTGTAAATACATAACAATAACAAAAATATATACCACGGAATATTACTGCATGTCTCTGAGCAGCTATTATTTCAAAATGCATTTAGATAAAAAGCTGATCCTCACCTTTTGGTAAAATGATATATCCTCTGGGTGAAAGTGACATACCAATAATATCTCAGCAAGGGATTATGATGTATCCATTAAAGCAACATCAGACAAAAAAAGCATTAAAACCAAAAGCACAAAAACATTAGGAGCTGTTTTTCTGCAGTGGGTATTTCAGTTTTCATTTCAGATAGAGGTTTCAGCTCAGGTTAGAATTCTTCCTGTACATTAGGAATGACATGCTTGACAGTTCAGGTATTTTATTGTGTTGTGACATTCATTTACAACAGAGAAACCAATAAAAAGTCAGGGTTACTAAATTTTTTTCAAGTCAATTTCCATAATTGGATCAATGGAGACGTTTATTATGAACTAACTGTAGATATTTCTGCAGTGAATAGACTTTAAATATGGTACCTTTAGACCTAAAAATACTTAAATCTGATTCTAGAACTTCCCAGACTTCCAAACTTCATAAGTAATTCCACAGACGCCTTCCCCACCTCTCAGCAGCTCACAGCTTATCAAAAAATATGACACCAGTTTTGGTTTGAAAATTACCAACAGTAGTAAAATCATGCAGCTGTCATAATGGTGAAGTTAACCAGCTTCATTACTCTTTGCATGAAGTTGCTGTCAAGATATTGACTTGTATACATAAGAGTCCCAAATTCTTGGAACAAAGTATTCATTTTTCTTTTGAACTTTTCATTCCCAACTTTCAACTTGCAGCATCATCAGAGTCAGAGGCTTCAAACTGAATTCCTGGCTTGCCTCTCATATTACCAGACATCTGCAGAGATGTGGTGCCAACTTACAGACATTTGCTGATTCAGCACAGCTTAGATGGTTGGTTCAACTGTCCAGCCTAGAAGTTACTGCGTACTCTGATGCTATCATGGCAGAAACAAAGAAACCTCAGGAGAGCGGCCAACACTGGACTCCATTTAAAAAACAGAATGCAAATAACCAGAAGAGGACAACAGCTGTGAGTTTAAATCAGGCTGCTGAGCTCTGACTGCAGAATCTTAAAGCAAGGTCACTGTTGATACACTGACAGGTTTTACTTTCTCAGGACATATAACTGAAAATATGTGCATTAATTACACTGGTACAATTCTCAGATGTTTGTAGGACTGATTGGACTTTAGTTTTTGCAGAATTCCTTTTCAAAGTCATGCAGTATTTGTGTTGGGTTCAGTATTTAAAGTCCATATTTCATGATTGTATACCTGTTTCCCAGCTTGACTTTCATGATAATATTCACGGCACCCCCACCTTGAACCACCCTGACTCCTTAAACTGCCAGCTTGGACCTGGAGAAGGCCATGTCGACCATGTCCCTGTGTGGTGCCCTGCGGGGAACACTCCAGGAGTACAGAGTCCAGGGGTCATCTGGTCCCTGTACAAATGCAGCAGGAGTTTAGTTTGAATTGTCGGCATTAAGTGTGACCTGTTCCCGGTGCATGTTGGACTCTGGCAGGGCTGCCCTTTGTCACCGGTCCTGTTCATGACTTTAATGGATAGGATGTCTAGGCGCACCCATGGGCCGGAGGGGGTCTGATTTGGGGAGCAGTGTATTTTGTCTCTCCTTTTTGCAGATGACATTGTCCTGTTGGCCTCCTCTAGCCAAGACCTACAGCATGAACTGGGGTGGTTCGCAGCCTAGTGCGAAGTGGCAGGGATGGGGATCAGCTCATTCAAGTCCGAGGCCATGGTTCTCCACCGGAAAAGGGTGGCTTGCCCTCTTCAGGTTGTAGGGGATTTCCTGCCTCAAGTGGATGAGTTCAAGTATCTTGGGGTCTTGTTACTGAGGGTTAGGGTGAGGTGGGGGAGAATGGAGTATGACATCAACAGACAGATCGGTGCAGCCTCCGCATGACTGTGGAGGTGCGTTGTAGTGAAGAGAGAGCTGAGCCAAAAGGCAAAGTTCTCAATTTACCAGTCAGTCTACGTTACTACCCTCACCTATAGGCATGACTTTTGGGCCATGACTGAAAGAACTGGATCCTGGATACAAGCGACTGAAATAAACTTCCTCCGCAGGATGGCCGGAAACTCCCTTAGAGATAGAGTGAAGAACTCAGCCATTCGAGAATAGCTCCAGGAGAGCTGCTGCTGAGGTGGCTCGGGTATCTGTTTGGGTTGCCCCCTGGATGCCTCCCTCTGGGGTTGTTCAAGGTACGTCCACCTATAGGGAGCTTAGAGGATGGCCCAGGACACACTGGAGGGACTATGTCTCTCGGCTGGCCTGGGAACGTCTCGGACGTCCCTCAGAGGAGCTGGAGGAGATGTCAGGGGAGAGCGAAGTCTGGGAGTCTCTGCTTAGACTGCTGCCCCCGGATAAGCAGAAGACAACGTGTTCAAGTAAGAGATTGAGAAATATATAAAGATGTGGGAAATGTATAATCTTAATAAAACTAAGTCATTTTGTTCTATAGAGTTCAAAGCTGATTTTTACTAAGGTGTCAGTGACACTATTCAGAGCTCCCTGTTCTATTTGTAAAACAACTAGCAGCCATCCTGACTCAAATTCAGTGAAACAAGTGCTAATCATGACACTACTGCTTCTGTGTTTCACACATTGGGTTGATTTATATGCAGGAAAGCAATGCTTTATTTTTTAAAAAGTAACATCAAGTCAAAAAGACCTATTTCTCAATTGTCCCCACAATACCCCGTTATAGTTTGTTGATCTGATTCTTAGTACACAAACAACTATGCTCTTTTTTGAGAGGACTTGTCTCCTTGCAGTCCTGCCTACTACAACTTTCTTGTTAACAGATATTTTGAAGGTGAGCATATGAAAAATATGACTTGACAGATCAAGTCAACAAAAGAATTATCTAAGCTCCAAACATCTCCAGAGTGATAAAGTGGGCTTTTTAACTTTTGTCTGTTTTTACACAGATTCTTAGATAATTCTGTAAATGTTTTCTACCCGGTAAATATCGTCATATTAAAATAAATCTTCAGAAATCCCTAATTTTGTTGCAATGATACTTTTACACAATGGTTATTGATAAAATCCATCTCCTAAACTATCTCTGGCCTTATTGCCTCAGGAAGGACTGCCACTTTCTTTTAACGGCTGCTTTGCACTAGGCAGAGGGTAATTCAAGCAAGCCCTAACTATAAGCTTTATCAAAAGGGAAAGTAGACACTGTGTCTGGATTCAGGAGAGCTATAGTTGAAACCAGATACCTATTTTTTATCACTGTCTGACAGACTTTCCTGATTTAGATCATTAATGCTTACTTCTATTTCCTAAATGCCAAAACGATGAGACAGAGAATTTCATTTAACTTTCTTCAAATTTAAAAGTGTACATGTATTTAGTATTTGGTAGCATTGCCATTAAAAGTAAGCTGGGTTGTTAGGTTGTCTGCTATAGACTGGCGACCTGTCCAGGGTGTACCCCGCCTTTCGCCCGTAGACCGCTGGAAATAGGCACCAGCTCCTCCGCGACCTTGTATGAAAGAAGCAGGTATAGAAAATGGAAGGATGGATGGTTTGGTTGTACTTGTCATAGTCAGAGCTGTGTGCCGGTGTTTGGTGTTTGTGGCTCTTCTCTCTTCCTCCTGCAGGGGTTGATTGTCAAGTGGTTCTCACTGCTGCAGCTCATTAGAGCAATCGCGAGGAGCATTTAGAGGAGTTCGATTCCAGAGGCAGACGCCAGACCGTTCATATTCACTGCATGGTAACCAGGCTTCTGTTATTTTCCGTCTTCAAGTATTCTGTCCAGTTTTGACCTGAGCTGTGTCCTCCCTTTTCCTGGATTCTCTCCCAGTCGTTGTCTGAGGATCCGCCAAAGCTGGGTGTGGTATTATTAACCTGAAGCCTCCCTCACTCCTCACCGTTGGTCTTCTCTCAGCTCCTCGCGCCTCCTGATGGAAGTTAGTCCAGGCTGCCATTTGCTATCAATCACCTGCTGGTTCGCCTTCTGTACTTACCCTCTCCACTGGATGCGCTCTCACGGATCCACGTCTGCCGCCTGCCTACCAACACATCCACCAGCCAGTCTCAGTCTCTGTGAGTGGGCTCATTCCTCCCGGACCTTATCTGCCTTCCCAAACAGTAAGCTCCAAACTGTCTGGCTGCTACATCTCATCTTATTCCCCTGAACCCACCCTAATTATCTCTCTCCCTTCAGTGACGAACCAGAGTCCGAAAGAATCCCAGAAAAACAACTCCGTTATCATTCACAAATAAACTTTGTTACAAACTTCTCTTGTGCCCATGTTTGTTGCTTGCACTAGAGTCTGACCACAAACCATTATGACAGTACAATACTTTGTGCTCCTCCTGCTGGAAAATCTGCTGGGAAAGGTTTTTCCTGGATGCATCAGTGTCACTCTACAAACAACTCACCTGGATACCCACCTGTTTTCATGACCATTACCTGGCAGCTCCTGTTCGCTACCTGTCTGCTCTCAAACACTGAGCTCTGGATTAGAAATCTCCAACATATTCAGAAACTGTTTGTACCCCATGGATTAACAAGACTTCCGGAAACATCAGCGCTCCTCCCGGACCATCTCCGCCTACAAAATAGCAAGACCAGTTTCCTCCTTCTCTGATCTACTGGTACTAACCTGCTAAACACAAGGATTCTCACCTCGCCTCTTCTCTTCCAGATGTTTCCCCTGAAAGAAGACTCAAATATCAAGATTATGTATATTCACTATTTATCTTGTCATAAATAAACATTCTTAAACTACTACATAGTGTATTCTCTAAATTATCTCTGCATGTGGCACAAAAACCTTCCTCAAACCAAACAATAGTTTGATGGAATTTTGGCCCATTCTTCCTGAAAGAACTGGTGTAATTGAGTCAGGTGTGTTGGCCTGCTGGCCATACTTCTCATCAGCTCTGCCCACAAATTGTCCTTGGGTAGTGAGATCAGAGCTTTCTGATGGCCACTACAAAACATTGACTTTGTTGTCCTTGAGTCACTTTGTAACCAATCTGGCTGTTTGCACAGCAAAACCGCCACCCCCATACTTCACACCTTGGATGGTGTTCACAGGCTTGCAAGTGTTCCTCTTTTTTCTCCAAATGTACTCTAATGATGGTCATTATGACCAAATACTTCGATTTTAGTTTCATCATGCCAAAGGAAATGTTTTCAAAAGTTAAGATTTTTGTCCCTAGGTTTATTTGGATATTGTAATCTGGCTTTTTATGTTGCTTTTGGATTAATGGCATCTTCTAAGTGCTCTTTCAGTCCATTTCGGTACAGGGCTTTTTTGAAAGTGGATAATGACAATTTACAAGATTCAACCAGGATGTTCATATGATCTTTGCTTTTGTTCTAGGCTCGATGCACAAATTTTACACCAAACCACGTGCATCTCTAAGAACCGTCCTGAACTGTGTAATTGCTGGACATTCCTATGGTGTGTTCATTTGCATATACCTGTTCTAGCAGATGAAGGTGGGACCTTCAATCACCTGGGAATTGTACCCATTGACGAACCAGAGCTTAGAAGGTCCACAGGTCTCTCAGATTTTAATGTTAGTAAGAAAACATGGTTGTCTTTTATATAGGGAATCTGGTTTCAAGTCTTTATCTTATTACAATAAGTAATTGAGCACATTATTTGATATTGTTCAATAGAACATTTTTGTGTAAGGAACACTTTTAAATCTACCTAAAGGAAACCAATAAGGCGAGGCGAAATTGATTAAAATGCAATCTCTCTACCAGGTTTCTTCAGAACTCTGCTGGAGCGTTTTTGATCAGCTGGGGATTTTTCAATGAAATTTTAGAACATCCTGATGACAAAGAATTATGAAATGCAGCCTATAAATAACAAACACATGAACTAGTTTTTTTTGCATCCCTTTGAAACAGGATGTTTCTAATTTTTGTGTTATAGTGACGGAAATGAAAGAAGACCCAAATCCTTACTTTACAAAACATACAAATCACACTCAAGTTAAGGGTCCCAAAGATGCACTAGAAGCCAAGGCAAAGCCAAACATGCACAAAAATGGGTTTATTTTTTTAGCAGCCAGGTTGATAAATAGAAATTTATTTTACATTGAACAGCAGCACCAAGTACAGTGTTATGCAAAAGCACTCGTGCTTATTAAACTTTTTAAAAAAATGTCATGTTGCAATCATAAACTTCATTGTATTCTATTGGGATTTCATGTAATAGATCAACATAATTGGGGCATGACTGTAAAGAGGAAGGAAAATTATGCATTTTTATTCATCCCTCTTTAGTCTGCTACCCCTAAATAAAATCCAGTGCAAGGTGTTGCCATCCAAAGTCCCAGTATTCCCAGGGTAAATCTATATGTATTTCAATCTAGTATAAATCCAGCTGTTTGGTGAATGTCTCAGAGGTTTGTTAGGTAAGGTAAGTTTATTTATATAGCGCTTTTCAGCAACAAGACACTCAAAGCGCTGTACATACAATTACAATACAATCACAAAGCAAATAAACACAGATACAGACACAGAAAAACAAATCAAATGA
>JAHUTJ010042965.1:0-15322 GCA_036250325.1 Characodon lateralis | reverse complement strand
TCCTTTGTTTTAGTCACGTTCAAAATGAGATGATTGTTTCCACACCATGCCACAAAGCGGTCCACCACCTTCCTGTACTCAGCTTCTTGTCCATCTCTGATCCACCCCACGACTGCAGAATCATCTGTATTTCTGCAGATGACAGGAGTCTGTCTTGTACTGGAAGTCTGAGGTGTACAGAGTGAAAAGGAATGGTGAGAGTACCGTCCCCTGTGGTGCTCCTGTGCTGCTGACTACCTGGTTAGACTCACAACCCTTCAGTCTCACAAACTGTGGTCTGTTTGTCAGGTAGTCTTTGATCTAGGAGATTGTTGAGGCCTCCACCTGAGTCTGAGTGCTGAGTCTGAGTACACAGATCATCGGTCTAATATTCCACTGTCAGCGCAGAGTGACAGTTTTAACAAATATGTAAAACAAATATGTTGTTACAACAGCTTTAAGGGCAGTTAGAATCCATTAATTGGCCTAATATATTATCAATATGCCAAGCATGAATGTACTTGACACTTGGACTATAGTATCTAATAAATAATGTATCCAAGCAGTCATTTGTAATCGGGATATTACACACATAGATATTGTGAGGATGATTGCAATTTTGGATTTGTTAGGTTCGCTATAGCAAATACTTGAGATGTACAACCAGTGGTTTCAGTTTTGTGTATGTGTGTGTTAGGAGAACGTTGTCCTAAATAGCCAAATGAAAACTATCTGATGCTATCATTGTTGAAGCCTTCAGTTGGCATTTGATTGATGAAACTTGTTAAATTTCACCCACTAAAGTTCACCAACATTGCTCTTGTCGGCAAAGGTGAAGGACTTCTTTGCATACTGAACTCAATACAATACAGTACAGTGTTGTAGCTTCTAACTCATCTGTGCAATGTAGTTTAACTGCTTTACAAACAAAAGTCCTCTTTTTTTCCTTTTAATAAATTTTTTTTCTGTAGTGCACGTACATCCAGATCCCTCAGGTGGAGAAGACATATGCCGTCGTCCTCAGTAAACCTGCCTGGCTGTGGGGCGCTGAAATGGGAGCTAATGACCAAGGAGTGTGTATTGGGAATGAGGCGGTCTGGACCCGTGAGCCTGTGGTCCCTGGAGAGGCTTTGCTGGGCATGGACCTTGTCCGGTGAGCTGCAGAAGAATTTTCTAATTTCTCTGATTCATCTTTATAAAAGAAGGTTGTCTAATTAAGAGTGAATAATCTTTCCGTGTTGTAATTAAATACAGTTTTGATAGTTACATTAGTTGATCTCTTTTTTAATAACCAGGCTTTGTAGATTGTCATGAGCATGCTATGTGGAAATGCTGCCCACATCAGTTCATATCTGTGTAGAAAAAGTCTTATCTAGCTTTCAGAGCTGGCAAGCATGTCTCAAACCAAGAAGAACCTCAATCCAAACACACAGAATGTAAACAAAGCCCACCAAAATCTGTATTTCAATGATCAGCTTGAATTTGATCTTCAGGATTGGACTGGAGCGTGGTGACAGTGCCTGGGCAGCATTGACGGTCATTACAGGTCTCTTGGAGCAACATGGCCAGGGTGGGCAGTGCAAGGAGGACCCTGAACCCTTCAGCTACCACAACACCTTCCTCCTGGTGGACCGCAATGAGGCCTGGGTCCTCGAAACTGCTGGAAGGCTCTGGGTGGCACAGAAAGTCTCAGGTGGGTAGAGCTTGACAGTTTTTAGAGGGCAGAAATCCTATAAAATTTTAAAGTATAAGGCACAAAGAATCCATTTTTCAATTGTTTTTAAGTTTTATCCTGCCTCGGTGCAAAACCTGCTTATCTCCACATGTTGTATTCAACTGCTGCCCGCTCATTCCAAATCATCCTCCCATATGATTAGCGACGATAATGAGCTACTGTTGTAACTCCTCATTTTCTCCGTGTCTGAGCCAAATGAAGGAGTGAGTGTTTGACTGCAGCTGCAGTCTGATTTTATATCAGTATATAACTTCACTTTCATCCACCAAATGTAAAACATGAGCTTGCAATTAATTTTTAGCGACAAAAAACATGTTGTTCCGGAAAAACTAACTGCAGAAGGACTGGTGTGACAGATAATGTCTTTAGAAGAATGTTTGTACAGGTACAAAACTATAGTGTATTTAGACCCTTATGAGTAAAACACATTATGATTAGTGAGACTTGCACAAATATTGCACACAAATCAGACTATTCTGATGACAAATGTGCTGACTCATGCTTGTACAAGTCAAAGTAATAATGCTGGTCAGAATTGGGGCAGCAATTACATTTACCATAATGCTGCCAGAATTTTAATGTTTTGAATTACAATTTTTGTCACGAGTGGTCTTTTGTCACTTTGATTAGTCACAGTCAGTGATGGGAATAACGGCATTAAAATAAACAGCTTTACTTTTTTCAGTTATGAGTAATCAAACGAATTACTTTTCTCAGCGTTACAACGCCGTTACCAACAATTAAATGGGGCACGTTATAAATTAAAGCTATTCATTGAAGGTCTTGTCATCTGTCGTGGCTCACACCCACAGGAGCTAAGCTTTCTTTCTTTGGTGAAGGGAGGAGCGAGGGATTAGACAATCGCATAAGTGATGATGATTGGCTAAGGTAGAGTAAGCCTTCATTCTAAGCCAATCAGAGGCAGTGTTCAGTTTACACACAGACCACAAATGCACATAGCAGCCCTGCTCAGGCAAACTAGCAGATGTAAGATGCAACAATGGTGGGTCTGGTTTTCAAAGTGGAAGTACAGACACTGCTTTATTCTTCTTGAGGTAAAAGGCAAGAACGTACATGTGAAGTAAATATTAAAAGTTCGGTGTAAGTACTTGTCTATGTTATCCACTTTATGCAGCTGGCTTGTGAAACCTTAGAAAAAAAATCTAAATTTGTAGATATATTTAAACTTCAAAAAAGTAACGCAATAGTTACTTTAGCTGTGTACTTGTTACTTTTATAGTGGTGTAACTCAGTTACTAACTCAGTTACTTTTTGGTACCTAATAGTAAAGTACCTAATAACTATAACGAATTACTTTTTTAAAGTGACATGCCCAACACTGGTTACAGTCAGATCGTGCTCACAACAGAGAGCTTTTAAATTCCTCCATAGGGGGCTGATTTGTTGGTTTTCTATGCTGCATTTTTACTGATTTACCCCTCTTACTGGATGAATCTTCATGCAGTTTTTTACCTTATAAACGTATATTTGAGCCAGAGATTTCTTCATCACCACTTTCATCATTGTGTTGCACTAATGCGTGAGTAAGGCTTATGAGCAACAAATCTGAACACAATTGAAAAGGATAAGATTATGATATATGCCCTTTAATCTTTGCATGCCCGGTCTCACTTTTGGGACTTTTGGGTAAAACCCTACTTGAAGAAGACCTCAGAGCAATTTCTGAAGTTGTTGGGTGGATTACATATCCTGTTTGGCATTATTCAGTAATATGTGGTAATTTTCTTAATATTTTGCAAACTATAATTTTTTTGTATGCTTTGAAGGAAGAAAAATCTCGGATTCAATTTAAGAATGTTAATAAAAACATGTGATTGCTCTTTTCAGAGGGTGTGAAGAACATTTCCAATCAGCTAACCATCCACACCGAGATCTCAGCAGAGCACCCAGAACTGCGGAGCGTGGCCAAGGCTCAGGGTTGGTGGGATGGCCTGGGAGAGTTTAACTTCTCTCGAGTGTTTAGTCCTGAAAACCCTCCTGTCAGGATGGAGTTGGCCAAGAAGCGCTACAAGGGAGGCACAGAACTCCTCCAACAGCACGATGGTAGAATCCCCGCAATACATTTTGGCATTTTCTATTCATTATTCTGTTAGTTATATTGTTTATTAAAGCTAATCTGTCCATTATAACCCTGCAGAGATGCTTTGTGTTTCTTAGGCTCAGTGACAGCGGCGGTGATGATGTCCATTCTGAGGGATAAACCTAGTGGCATCTGCATGGACTCTGGAGGATTTTGCACCACAGGCAGCATGGTGTCTGTGCTGCCCCGAGACACTAGCCTTCCCTGCATCCACTTCTTCACTGCCACCCCAGACCCATCCAGGTTTGTTGGCAGCTAAAGCAAGAATTAGTTAGATCGTGTTGGGATAATCTTTGTGGAATATCTGGGACTTCTAAGACCCTGTTTAAATTACAACAATCCATTGACAACGGGATTGTTTTTCCATTTTTGTTAACACACATACATGACAACTTTTTAATTACGATTTACATACGCAACACCGAACTACAAACTTGAAAAAGGTGTGATTCCCCTGCCCTGCCGCTAGTTATCAGCATGTTCTTTGAGACTTATCAACTAGCGCAACCACTTCTTGCTTAAAAAAGGGGGCAGAAAGTGGGCACTTTGTTGGAGAACCGTCGTTAGATTCAAAAGAGTCCGCAGCACAAACAGTTCTGTGCAATCTGTTATTGTTAATGTCTTCATTGTCTGTGAGTTTTAAACTGGTCGGCATCCTTTATGCGGTGCGTGTGTGCATTCATTTCCACTGATTGCAGTCATACTGCGCATGTGCCAAACATCCTGATTATTATTGAAATAAACACAGTCACAGGATTTGACAGCTGTTATTATACATTGTGACCATGGATATTTCAATTATATGATGTTTGTGGTCAAATTTTACTTTTTACTTTTTATTAATTATAGTTATAAGTTAAGAGCCACCAGAAACAGTTTGATTCAATTATTTAGTCGTTTACTATAAGTTACAGTATGGTCACAGTATAGGGTAACAGCTGTCATATTCTGTGACCATGTCTATTTCAATAATAATCAGGATGTTTGTGGTCAAATGCTATTTATTATTTATTTTAGGAGGTAAAGAGTCATCAGAAACAGTTTGGCTGAATTATTTAGTCTTTTACCATAAGTTACAGTATCTACGGTTACAAGTTGTGATATTAACTGTCATATTATCTGACCATCTGTATTTAATGTTACCTATTATGTCATCGTAACAAAAGCAAACAAACGTGTCAACACAAAACAACTACTCTAATACGTTTTAATAATATCAATAATAATACTAATGTGCATGTGCGCTGGTCCTGTTGCTCTCTTATCGTGTGAGAGTTGAGTTTAGAATTTTTTACGCAAGTCACGTTTTCAAAAAACGACAGGGCTTGCTTGGATTTTTCTTTGTGTTTGTTTGCTCCACTCTAAGATTACGCAATTAGCGTCTTCTTTGAGGCCAAAATATGGTGTAAAATTGCAACAGCGCCTTCTGTGGTCACAACATGCGGTGGTCACAGAATATGGCGTTATAACCGTTTTTAAATCGTGCTGTTTTCAGAGAAAATGCGTGTTGTTCTCATGTACAGAGCTTTACTGTTTTAAACGTGTGAACAGATCCTCCAGCTTCTTGTCTTCTTAATGTAAAATGTCTATAGAAAATCATATGGACATTTTTAGCTTGAATTGCAGACTCTAGAAAATGTCTAGGAAATATCAGGGCTTGAGTGGGATTTTGAAATGGCTCTATAGGCTGCTTCACTTCAGTGTTTTTCTTGTCTTATAATTCTCTGTATTTCTCTGCCATGTTTCCCATCCTCAACACCCCACACCTGCTTAGGTCTATATTCAAGCCTTTTATCTTCTCGGACTGTCCCACCCCGGTCCTCAGGGTAGTCTCTCCACAGTTCGGACCAGACGACCCTGTCAGGAAGCAGCCGCGCTTTCAAAGCCGGGTGGACCGCAGACATGATCTTTATAAGGCCCACCAGGTGGCGATCAACACCATGGAGACCAAACCGGTGGGTAATGATTATGATGCTAATCAGTATTAAGCCGTTTGACAGAAACGGGCTGTGCTGGAAGTTAACATTCATCTTGGGTACATGCAGATTAGATCTTTGTACTTCAGCTGCTCCAAAATTCAAGGGATGAGCTAGTGTTGCATGTGAACAGAAAAAACATTCTTAGCAAATAAACTACTTTGAATTTGATCTTCATTTGGATCTGTAAGTGTCAAATTGAGCACAGTAGACCTAGGCCTGAATGAACAAAGCCAGGGTTTGATAGTAACTGATAGACATTTCAAATTGCTTCTTTGCTAAGTTGTCTCTTGTGGCCCTGGGGGAGTCAGTTCATCAGTTCACCAATTTGTAGCTCCATCTCATACCCATGAATCGCCATTTGGTCTCCATATTTACAAACCCTTTTGTACGTGCGTCTAACCACTGCGTATCAGTTTATTCTCTTAGTAGTTAGGTAAATTTGATGGTATTATGAAGTTAAAAAATCATAGAAATGCTCAAATCTCACATATATTGTAATTGATTTATGAATTGCTTTCTGAAGATTTTATATAATGCCCTATTTCCATTTATTGTGGTTCTGATTCCTACTTGGCCAGTTTACTCTAAGGAATTGTGACAGATTATGACCCTTGGTCAAAACAACTTATCTTTGAGTGACGTCAGTTTGATGCATGATATTTACTGGACCTACACAATCAACATTTCCTCACAGTAGGCATTAAAGCATATTAGTGAAAATAACTTGAAACTGTTGTTTGCCAAAGCGGCTATAAAAAATGTTTCCCTGGGAGGTATGAAATATCTCTTGTCAGAATAATTAAAGTGATGGCAGGATATTCATATTTGGGATATTGTGGTGCTGAGCAGAATTCGTGGTTCCATCAATTACAGCAAGTTATCCAGGTCCTGAAGTATTATAACAAGCACAGACTATCACAATGCTACCACCATGATGTTCTTATTCTGAATTACCAGGGGCCTCATGTACAAAGCGTACTTACGCAGAAAAACCTTGTGGCGCAATGTTTTACGCACAACTTGGCATGTACTAAAATAAACGTTGCATAAAAGTGTGCGAAAATCCATGCAAATGTTTGATCTGACGTGAAAATGTGCCTTGGCCACGCAAACTTTTTCAATCGACAATAATAAACTACAGAGAGCTAAAACTCACATACGCTGCCTCATCCGTATGTTGCTCCGATATATAATGTTCCCCTAAACCGTGGCTCTAATTTGCAGCGAGGATGTAATCAGAGCTATGGAGTACACTGATACTGTTTTAGGGGCCCCATCTGTACATGAACATGCTTTTATGAATAGAAATTAAATTCAATATATGTGCAATCGATTTGTGCTGCGCAAATGTGTCTCACTAATGCAATATATGCAATGCAATATAATAATAATTATAATTATTGTAATTATAATAGTTGTGTTAGGAACAAACCTCAAGAAGGGTTTGTGCACAATGACGTAGCCTTTTAGGTATTTTTCTTTTTTTACATGACGTCCTGAATAGTTGTAGATTTAAAGTACTTCACCTTGTGTATGTAGTAACAGTCTTCCTAATAGAAATATAGGAGGCATATTTACATCATTAAACTGATCAGCATTGAGTTATGATTGAGTTTAGTGTAGCAGCTGGACAGCGCCATGATCTGATGTAGACATTGTAGAACTAAATGGGTTCGAGCCAACAAACATTTTATTTTCAGCCAGGTGTGAGTCACTGATGTCATTCAAGTAGTTTTTGGTTTGTTGAAATTCACTACAAAACTCCCTCATGCTGTGTAGACGAAATCTCTCTTAGCGTTTTTCCATCAAAAGGACCGTGTTTGGTTCTTTGACTGTCACAGCACCGTTGCCATGGTTATTTGGACGCGTGGTGGGTGCCTTCCAGGTTATTTATATTACTTTGCATATGTATTTATGGGCGGAGTCCGGGCAGTTTAAGCGCCACATGCAGCTACATCAAATTCACCGTGAATTGGGATGTATGAAGGCTACGTGTAAGGTAACATGTCTACGCAGGTTTTCGTACATCTGATTCTGTGCAGTGCAAGTTTCAGAATGTCTCCCTATCGCAATCTTTTAGTATGAAAGCTCCCTACTCTTTCTTACATGAGACCCTGGTCTTGTACTTTCTGGTCAGCAGAGGTTTAGAATTCTCCAAAGGATGCATTTTAATTGATGCCTTTATTCAGTCTTTTTATTGTTCAAATATGAACACTGACCTTTGGTTGTCCTTTAATTGTTGTTCTGGGTTCTTTTGTGATTTGCAGGATGAGTTAAAGTAATTTTGGTTGGCCTGCCACTCCTGGGATGGTTTATTACTGTTATATGATTTCTCCATTTTTGGATAATGGCTCTCACTGGGCTTTCCTGGAGTCCCAATGCCTTAGAAATGTCTTTTGTAACCCTTTCCAGACTAATAGATGTTAATTGGTTCTCATCTGTTCTTCACTTTCTTTAGCTTTGGGCATGATATCTTACTTTTTGAGATCTTTTTAGCATACTTCTTGTTTTCAGACAGGTTAAATTTGAGAAATTTCATGATTCTACAGGTCTGGCAGTAAACAGGCCTAATTCATGATTAAACAAGGTGATAATCACCTTTTCACAAGTCAAATTGGCTAAAAAAAAGCAAAGCAAGGTCTTAAAAATACTCAAATATTTAAGGTGTTTGGACATTATCTTTGCTATAAGTGGTTAATTTGACCTGGTCTAACGAAGTCTGTTCTAAAAGTCAGATCTGGGGTGTTCATATGCACTACAATTGAAATGAGCAGGAAATTACTGAAACAAGGAAGGTTTTACCACATTAAGCTGTTGTTTGAAAATTAAGCCAGGCAAAAATATATACTCAGGAAGGTAATAATTACAATAAAGCAGGTGTGGTAATTAGAAACTAGAACCAGTTGTGCGGAGAGCATTAAGCAAAACAATTTTAAGTTGAAAAGGTAATAAGACTGTAAGGTAAACTACACCCAAACATTTAAACAACAGATATTCTTTCATGAGGATTCCAGGAGTAAAGGTTTATTATGTTTTTTCACCAGATATAAGAGCTATAAGAACAATCTCTTGTCCAAAAGTGTCTTTTTCCCACCCTCTACATCACTGTTTTATTGATGCATTTAGTAGATACATCAATCATATCCTTTTCCTTTTTCACAAAGGAAGTGCTTTGGTTTTTGACAACACAGCAGATCTGTCTTCAGAGGAAACGTCGATTATTCAACTGTAGTTGTGTAACTTCTGTCATTAGGAACTTTTCTGCAGCTGCAGATGTCAAGCTGAATTAGACTCTGGAAGTTCAGCTTAGCTGTTTCTTGTAAAACCCACACTGCCACAAAAGAAGTAAAACTAGCAACAATATGAAAGATTTGCAAAACAATAATTGAAGATGTCTGGATGTCAAATCTAAGTTTTCGCATATTTTCTAAAGAACCCCTACAAATGTGTCAGACTTGCACAATAAAAGTACAAATTTCTGAATTTACGTCATCTTAAATTTACAGGTGCTTAACTGTGTTTTACAGATGAGTCAGAGATTGCTGCTGCTTCTGTGAACTTAAACAAATGATTTACGAGCACCATTTGACCCAGGTGGTGTTGACAGTCAGACATCTGTGTGTGTTGTGTGTCTGCCGCAGGATGAAGGTTTAGCCGTCTACGACATCCTGAGGGATCTGGAGTCGCAGTGTCTGAGCGAAATCTCAGCCATGCTTGGTGGAGAGATACCAGGAGACGAACTGGGAGACCTGTTCTTTGATTGTGTGGACACAGAGATTAAGTTCTACCAGTGAGAAGGTGGGAGGCATCAGGAGCTCTGTTTAGTGTTGAATCCTGTGCATGAATGGGTATAGGAAATTCATATCTGAGACAATGCATTTATTCCTACAGGTCTGCTAGTTAGTAGTAATTATTTTCTAAAGGTGTGGTGAGCAAATCTGGTTCTGGTTATTGTCTTTTATGCTTCAGAGGTTTCCCTGCTTTAACTCATAAATGAAAGGCTCTTTAGCAGGCTTTTGTGGAACATCTACAAGAAAAAGCAAGTGGCCATAAAAATGGTAAACTATGGATAAAGTGACAAGACAATCAAATGCCTTTTATATTACATGATATTTTAAGTAACAACAGTTTCAACCAATGCATTGCTGTCATGCTTGTTCTTCATCAGGTTATTAAAAAGCTGGCGTGGCATGATCCTCTTTTGTTCCTGCCTCTGCACCTGCGCTGTTTCGACAGTGACTGGAGATGTTGGGATGCCCTAAGGTCTCCAGCAATGTTTCGAGGAATTGGTGGTGGAGGGGCTGCCCCTCTAGGTGTGGTGTTGTTTTTGTTGGGGCATGAACCAGGTCCCAGTGTGGTGGGTTCTCGACTTGTGGCCTTTAGCTTGCTGGGATGTGTCGGGCTGGCTGTGGGCCCTAAAGACCAAACTGGGCTCTGTTGGGAATCACTATCTTGCTCACTGGCAAGATGATACGGTATTTTCCCTCACTTAGTCCTTCTGAGTTTTTGTTGGGTGGTTTAGGGGGGATCTACTGCTTGGCACTAGGCGGTCTTACTGGCAGGGGTTCGTGTGGGCGGCCAGCCGCCAGGGCTCAGGGCTTGACCTGGACTGGGGGACATAGAAGCGGTCCTGCATTGGGGGCTTCATGGCACTGCTTCTCTACCTCTTCCTTTTCTTATTTAAAAATTGATGTTGATAGTGGGCTTTATTCAGTCTTCAGACGTGAAAGGGGCAGAAAGGGAAGGGAGGAAACAGCAGTTCGTAAGGTCAAGGGCCAAACCCCGGATATATATAGGGTGCCTGCAGACAGTTTTGTATACATAATATTATATATATATTTTATTTTATTTTTTTTCAGAATTAGTGGCCTCTGCTTTTTTTTTTTTTTTTTTGGAAGTAGGCATACAAGAAATGGGGCCAAGAAAGGGGGAAAGCATGCAGCAAACGTCACCTTGCCGGGACTCGAACCCCAGACTGCCGTGTCGAAGACTAAGGCCTCCATACATGGGTCACATGCCCCTTTACTGCGCCACAAGCCTCCACCACATATACATAATATTCTGAGTGAATATGAATTAAATAAAAGAAGAAAAGTAACAAAAGTATCAAACAAATTTTTGTTTGCGTCAGTCTTTGTTCCCCATCTGGCCACCCCTTTCAAAGTTCTCTGGAGCCTAATCTCAGTTTGAAAGTTGAAAAGAATAGAATAAAAAAGAAAAAGTAAATTCAGTTAAGATCAGGTTATTTAATTAAATACAACAACAGAGGGACAATAAACAAATACTAAATCTCATCAAAATTTAACATACCCTAAGAAAACATGCAACTGGATGTCCGTATGTAAAATGAGCTCTGCCCCTGATGTTTTTCTATATGAATAGAGATGGTAAGCAGGACCACAATTGCATGATTGGTAACAAGTCTACATCTTTAAAAAAGCAGAACTTTTGGCAGTGTCCTGATCTGGAGCACTAAGGTGTGTTCATTTTTTCTGTCCTTTGTTACAGCGCCCTCAGGTGGACACCCCGCCAGCACTCACGCCGTGGCAGGAGAAGGCCTTGGGACTGTTAAAAAAATTCTGCTGTGTTTCTTCGTCTGGTCGGCCACCGCCTCACTTATGCAACCTGCATTTCTGACCCTATTCCATCATTAGCACAGACTTAAATGTCTGAGCTGCACATGCAATCAAAGCATATTTATCATCTGTATCACCCAGGGAGCAATGACTGCACCTCATTAGTGAATATATTGATGTAGACTTCACGGGCGTCCATGTAGATCTGTGTGATTGTTGCACAAATACTCTGAGTATGGCAGTTGTTTAAAAGTTTGTTTGCTGCTGCAGATGAATGAGAGGTCATCTGGTTTGATGGCTGCCCATGAGGAGACAAGTATTAAAGGATGTGCATAGCCTTTCCAAAGTGTGTTGTATGTTGTGTTTCTGTTTTTATTCTTTCTTTTTGGTTCACACCTACACCAATGATGGGTCAATGATGTTATCTTAAATACTTAAATCCCACTCTAGGGTTAATGTTTGTCAAGCTGTTTTACGAATAAATAAATAAATAATTCTGAAAAACATAGCTTAGAATAACATTTATGTATTAAATATAAAAAAAATTTATGTTTATTTTCACTTGAAGAAAAAGTATGTAATTATGACAAAACGTGTGTCAGGTGTTTTTAATTAACCCCCTTTACTCTGTTGACTCTTACTATGTTGTGTCAGAATAATGACACTGCGCATTGCCCTCAACATACTGTGTCCATTGTGACAAATCAAAAGTTGCTGCGTTATGCTATCGGGATACATTTCTTTACCAGAGAGAGGCAAGCTGGTCAGAGTCAATGGGAAGACGAATCAAGCAATTTCCCTACTGAAATCAAACTGAAATAAGAACACCTCTGAGTTTTCTTAGTCACATCTTATTCCTTTCAATCTGTGTCTAATCCTGGAAAAAAAAAAATCACCAATTATAATAACTGGCATCTGAAAAACAACATCAAAGGTTTTCACATTCACCCCCTAAATAGATATACCCAGGGGTGAAAGTAGTTTTAAATTCTTGCCGGTACTTAGGGGCGGAGCTAGAGGGGGGGCTGGGGAGGCACTGGGGGTAATATATATATATATATACACACACAAAATGTGTGTGCGTTAATTGTTACTCTCATCTGTGGCCCCCTTGAGATCTCTCTCTCTCAGCAAAGTTCAAACTAAGTAAAACGTGTCAATATTTTACTTTACTGTAGGCTGTCTGTATAAGGTAGAAATTAGAATCACATGACAATGTAGAATATATATATATATATATATATATATATATATTTCAATTGTTAAAGAACTGCCATGCATCAAACAGTGATAAACCATTTTCTGAACTTTTCATCTTCAGTTTCCGTCTTTTCTTTTGAACAATGAAGTTCTTGTTCTCTGCATTGTGGTCAAGTTTTGATTTCATTTAAATAAAAAAAATTGACATTTCGGTTGTTTTATTTTGGTTTTTTTTTGTCTGTGCACCACCTGTGTAAAATCTCCCAGTCCATTAAATCGAACGCACCGATCTCCTTGGCAACCGCTCTATTTTGGAGGTAAGCGCGCATGCGCTCTCGTGTAGTGTATGTGAAATCTCTGGTCGTAAGCGGTGTTTTCGAGATGTACTGTGTTGTAATTCAGCAAAATAACATGAACCACAACTAGTTAATCTCCCTTTGCTTTTAACTGGGGTATTTAGCAGCGAGCAGACAGACATTAAACCTAGCGGTGCTCGTTTTAAACACTGGCCGTTCAAAACAGCCTCGAACTCCGAGGGGAAAAAGCAAGAGCATTGTGGCTCCAGCTTTGCAGAACAGTTAAACTATTTGGAATGAGGGGAAAAAAGCTATATTTATAAACAGATTAAGTCATGTTATAGACTGCCTATTGGTAGCAGATCTGATCTTTGTGTGCTTGTGAATTTTTGCAGCCGTAGCTGGTTCTGGATGATGGCTTCATAGCAGACCCGCTCTTACCTCTTCCCGGCACTGCGTACCGGCGCAGAATCTTTTAGTGGTACGCAGTACCGGACCGTACCGGCTCACTTTCACCCCTGGATATACCTATACATTTATGCCCCCAAAAAGACAAACCAAATACTGTACTAAGCACTATAACTTTAACTGAATTAAATGAAGAGTATGATATATTTTTAGAGGACAATTGAGCAACGTTTAAGTGCATTTTAAAAACACCGTACTTTATATTAGTTCCATGTTTTCAGAAGCCTTTCATTATTTTCTGAATGATCACAATGGTATTAAAATGAACATATGCGATTCAGTATAAAACTGTTATTCAGAATGACTTGTACGAAAGTTTAATGTTTTGTTCTATAAGAGAAAAAACTTTTCCAACTATACTTTTGTAAGGGGAACTAGCCACTCAAAATATGAGACGTGCGCTCACGTATGGCGTCTGGTCTACTCGTCTTTCCTCTTTCTCACTCCAGTCCCTTAGGTGTCAGCAACACAATGCGAACTTGCAATACAACAGTAGAAGAAGAACGAGGTCGAAGGCTCGTTTTCGACATCGCGCCAACGTACACTACGCTCCACGTTTAACGTCAAATTTCATCGTTAGCTCCAGAAAGTTTAAACGGCGCCATGGCTGATAAGATGAGCATGTCTCTGGACGACATTATCAAGATGAATAAGAGAGAAGGCCGCGGTGGAGAAGGAGGCGGCTCCAGGCGGGGAGGAAGTTCAGGTCGAGCCGGTGGATCGTCGAGGCCGCCGGTGGCGGCGAGGAGCCGACAGAATAACTTCCACCGTGATAGAAACAACAGAGCCGCTCCTTACACCAGAGTAAGACCAATATACATTAAATAGTTTTAGCCACAGTCGTAACTGGCTTTTCTCTCTATTTTTTAGTTAAAGCTGAGTAACTGGGGTTCCACTTTCTTATCCAGAATCAGTGTATTTGACCTTTTAGAGACGAGTTTTCTGATTGAAATGTCTAACTGAATGATCAGTATGGCTCAGTTTTCCTGTTCAAAAGTAACAGGTGGATCTTAAAGTGGTGTGATGGTTTTGTGGAAGAAGAAATGAGGACTTGGGGTTTTAGTTGACTGCTGACTTTCGGTGCTCTTGCTTCCTGTTCTTTTTACAAGACGTTTGTGTCCACATTGGTTCAAAGCATTCAAGCCGTTTCCAATAGATTATGGGTTGTTTACAAAGCCAGCGGGAGGAGGCATATATAGATGTCAAAAGGTGTAGGCCTTGCTGTGGCTGATGCTAGGCTACCAGTGTCAAGGTTTAATAAGGTTGTCAAGTGTTAGTTTCAAAGCTGCTAAACTTTACCGCCATAACGTTGATGAGATTCCAGATAACTTTTTGGAGTGGAGTTTTCTCAAGCTGTATTAAGTATTGAGTAAGGTACAACTACCCGTCCCTCACCTGTTGCTCCTAGTAAGTTGGCTGAAAGAAAGCTGCTTAGTCCTTTCCTCGAAAAACACGGGACAGTCATAATGTAGGAACTGGAGACGTGCCATCCATCACTCCTGTTAACATGATTCCTACACATTATGGAAAAGTGTGGAATTTGATTATTTTTAGTGGTGCACAATATATTGGCATTAACATCGGTGTTAACATATTGGTACCATTCCGTAGCTGAAATTGGGCCGATATTACTAGCTGCTGATCTTTCCTCATGTTGCTGTATCTAAAGCAGAGAAGCAATGTGGTCATTTCCATGCATTTGCCAGGTCCCCTACATAGCGGTGTGGTCATTCTTTCACCGTGTTGAAACAGTAGGTAAATATATATATATATATATATATATATATATATATATATAATTGCACACTAACTGAAATATTTCAGGTCTTTTATTGTCTTAATACGGATGATTTTGGCATACAGCTCATGAAAACCCCAAATTCCTATCTCACAAAATTAGCATATCATTAAAAATGTCTCTAAACGAGCTATGAACCTAATCATCTGAATCAACGAGTTAACTCTAAACACCTGCAAAAGATTCCTGG
>JAHUTJ010042964.1:400-15327 GCA_036250325.1 Characodon lateralis | reverse complement strand
GGGACTAATCAATAAATCCGACTGAAAGATGGGTGCTACTCCTCCTCCTAGCCCAGTAATTCGAGTAATGTGAAAATTTAAATAAGTAGTAGGAGTTGACTCATTTATAGTAACATAATCCTCTTGCTGCAGCCAGGTTTCTGTGAGGCAAAATAAATCAATCTGATTGTCACAAATCAGGTCACTAACTAGCAATGTCTTTGAAGAGAGAGATCTTATGTTCAGTAAGCCACATTTAATTATTTTATTTTTATTTTTAGTCTGAGTTGTGTTTATTTTTATTAGATTTTCCTGATTTCCTACTTTTTGATTATTTTTTAACCTATTCAATTTTGGCTGTGGGCGAGACACTGTCGTAGGGTAATGGCTGGGTAGCAGTACAGAAGCTGCAGAGAGGAGTGTTAAACTACGACCCTGCTTCCTGGTCTGAACCCTGGGTTGTCAGAGGTTTGGAGAACTAATAAATTCGGCCAGATTCCTAGAATGAAGAGCTGCTCCATCTAAAGTGGGATGGCAAAAACAGGCAAAAACAACAGGCTAGATGGTGAATCATTTTTAGATTTCAATGTAATCTTACATTTAACACTTTTTATAAAAAGAGATTTACATACTGAAGAATCTTAAGTTATGATACATTGCCATAATAAAGCAGCCCTAGCCAAGTTACAAGGTAAGCATATGAGAAAATGTCCTTATCAATGCAGTCTTTGATTTTCTAAAAAGTGCCTGAGGGTAAATGTAACTCCTGTCTTTAGTTTTGACATGGTGCTTCTTTTGTTTTCCTGCCCCTTTTGTGATTTGCCTTCGTTTGCAATTGCCTCACTTTATTTGTCACATTTTCTTTGCTACCTTGCTTATCCTGCCTTCAATATCTATTGTTTATTTCTGTCTGCCTGTTAGATTTTCTATTCGTCAGCCACTCTGGTCTCATGTCAGCTGCCAGTCATTACAGTACTCAGTTCTGTTCTGTTATTGTAAATGCTTTATGATTGTAAGGTCTCTCTCTTCACTTGTCTTGTTATTATTAACTAATCTTTTCCACATAACGTGTTTTTCACACAAACAGGATTACCTTTGTTAAAGTTTGGAGCTCTATATATACAATATGCAGTTCTTTTTGCCACTATAGTCACAAACAGAAGACTGTATGACAGGTAATGACGTGATGGGTGTGAAAAGCAATCTGTGGACCTTCCTCTGTCATTCACTCTAGGTTGCTCCCACTACATCCTGCAAATCTCCACTAGAAAAGAATTACATGTAAATACATAAAGTTTTTAATGAGGAAGCAGGCTGATACCGAGTCCATGTGGATTAATCTGCATTTCTCCTGCATTTACCAGGTTGCATACTGATTACCAGGGTAGAAATCTGCACCAGAAAAACGCCCAAGTTTGGTTGACTTACTCCGAACTGCTAGGTGGAGTTTAGTGGAGTGCAGATTGATAAGCATTTTCAATGAGTTGTGTTTTTTCACTATTAAAATAAACTCAGTTCAGCATCCTCTACAACTAATCTTTCTTGTTAATTAACAACAATAAAGTTTTAAATTGCCAGTGTCTGCGCTTATCTCTCCTGTCCTCTCACTTCAAATGAGAAAATAGGAAGTCGGTGTTAGCCAAAAATCTTACTAAAGTTTGTTGTAAAATAAACAGATTCAAATGAACAAGTTCACAAGTAATCTTCATTTGTTCAGAACTTAAACTAAACCTTTTTTCTTCATAATGAACTTGAAGTGACCACGATCATCCTGGTGTCATTCAATGGTGCTGTAATAATTTGTTAACAAAAGATTTAAACATTAAGCAAACATTTGATACTTTATACAGAAATGACACTCATTGACGCATTTTCCCTCAAAGGACAGAACTGACTCACTTCTGTGCAGCTTTGAACACATAGGCAGTCTTGTGGGGAACTGATTCTGATAACATATACTTCTCCAATCACTTTAAATTTAACAATACAAATTCATAGGTTGAACCCTAAACATACATTTTATTTTTGCTCCCAGATTTTGTTGTTTGTTGACAGGAAGGGCATAATGAAGCTCCAACTTTATTAATTCTGTGACTTTTCTCACAGATCATGAAATACCAGCACAGATGTTATCTTTGATTTCTGTGGCTGAGGATTTTGTTACCTGATATATTGTGATGGTCCCTTCCCTTTAAACATGTGGGTATTTGTCTGTAATATTGT
Organism: Characodon lateralis; assembly: GCA_036250325.1. NCBI lineage: Eukaryota > Metazoa > Chordata > Actinopteri > Cyprinodontiformes > Goodeidae > Characodon > Characodon lateralis. The sequence goes on along the minus strand of JAHUTJ010042964.1, from coordinate 13,125 downwards.
CTGTTTTATGTTCTTCTTTAACGAGGTGCACCTGAAGTATCAAGCCGCAGGATCCGCAAGGGCCCAGCGCCTCCTCCTGAGAAAAAGCTCTGTGTTTTCGTGTGTGTGGGGAGGGGTTCCTGCTCCGTCCCATTTGTTCTACGCAGTCCACGCTGCAGCCATGCCAGCCGCTATGGGACACAATCTCAACTTATTTATTATTTGACTTAGCATCCTCATCACTGCTTAACATTTCATAGCAATCATTCACGTCATGTACCTACATGCACCTACATCAGCTTGACTTATATAATGATTACACACACTGACTTAATTAATTATTGTATTATTTTGGCTCAATAAAGAGCTTCACTGGTTGCATCCATGTCTCCACATGCTTTTGTTATGACTAAAAGAGCTGAGCCCTAACATATGTTTAAACAGAATCTGGATTTTATTTAAGAAATCAACCTAGAAGTGCTTAAAAGTGGCAATTAGAAACATAGTCTTAATGGCCTTCTTGTCAATCAAATCTTTAGACTGATTTTGTTTTTTGGAGATGAATTCAATAAAATGTGTGAATAAGGGCAGGCATTATAAAATACAGTTTATGTGAGCGAAGAGACTAGGAGATAATTAAACTGATGTGAGCCATGCCAGGTTGCAAATGCCACATTATGCCTTTCAATATGCTAATTAGTGAATGAAATCATGAACTACACATATTTTTAGATTTTATTTCAGACTGTATGATCAATAAACTAGAATGGGTTCATAAAGGATATAAGATAATTTAGGTAGTAAACTTTGACCATCAAATAATTCATTTTAACTGTAGTGAACTGACTTTAGAACTTGTTGTTGTTAAGGGAGAACTGGGAAGCTGTGAAAGCACACACTGAAACCACAACTGGATAAAATAGAGGGTTCTGGGAAATGAAATGAATGAGTAGAACCTTACTGTTCTGCATTGTTAAACCACTGGTGAATACAGTCCTAAAACGCACATATAAAAAAAAATAGATTTCAGCAGCCAATTGTAACTTTAGCTGTTCAAAGACACAAGGTCTCTGTGTTTGGTTGTGTGTCCATTCAAGCACCGCAGGTTCAGCAGACAACAAAGAAAAATTGTCTCCATGCTGACATCCTTTTACATGAGATGCTCTCCCTAAATCGTTCCTGCAGCTTCTCACTTCCTTCTCCTGAGATCCTAGGAGTTCTCCCCTCAGCTTCTTTATGTCTGCGTTTTCTGTTCTATTTTTCACCATCTTATGCTGAACATCCCCAGTTTTTCTTTCTGAGTCACTTCTACCCCTTCTATTATCTTCCTAGGTTTTTTCCAAGGTTGCATTGTGAAAATCCTAAAACGTTCCCATCTAAATTGACTAGAATTAATTTAACAACAAAAATAATCTGAGAACGTAATTGATATGTGAATACACCGGTTGCTAGTCTGAAAGTCAAACCTAACAAGCAGAAAATTTTTTAGTATGTTTTGTTCAGACAACCCCAAGTCAACATTTTCTAGAACCATCTGTCACTGTTATCACTGTTGCAAGTCTTTTGGGGCATGTCTTTAACATACTTCTGCAACAAGAAAATTTTACAGATTAGTCTTTGCAAAATAGTTTGAGCTCAGTCGGACACGTAAGATCATTAATTTCCAAGTTTTGCTATAAACGCTTTATTATATTTTGTTCTGGGCTGACTTCACCATTTAACAATTGATCATGCTTTGATCGATACGTAGTGTTGTGGTCTTTCTAGAGGGTGAATATAATGCAGTTATTTGCAGCTTCTAACAAGATTTCCTCCATGACTCCACTGTATTTACCTCCATCTACCTTCCTATCAAAATTGCACATATTTTGTTTCACTGTTAAAAAAAACATCCTGCATCATGATGCTGCCATCTCCATGTTATATTGTTGAAATGGTCAACTCAGAATGATGCGCCTCCTGCTTTTTCAGCCGTGTCCTGCCATTCAGGGGTGCTGTACTCTTTCCAATCTGATGAATTGAACAGTCCCCTTTGAGATGTCAATGCTTGGGATACTGTTTGGTAACCTAACCCTACCTTTAAATCTGCTGTGTTCCTTGGTCTTCGTGATGCTGTTTATTCACTGTATTTTCTAACAAAGCTCTGAGTTCTTTACAGAGGTGAAACCTATTTACTAATCATGTGACCTCTGAAGGTAATTGGTTGAACTAGATTTTATTAAGGGATATCAGAATGATGGGGGCAGAATACAAATGCAACCCTTGAAGCTAACCCTTTGTTTACCCACAAGTGGATGTTTTCCTCGATGCCCAAGACAACTTCTCCTCAGCACGGTTCACGTAAGCCGTAGTGTTTGGGCAGAGAAGATTAGTTTGGAGTTAAATAATCTAAATAACGTTCATTTAATGACTTTTGTTTCGATTTGTGTTTTGAGAAACCCAGCTATACTAAGTGCTAGCACACTAGCACTCGGTTAAGGATGTGTTCTGTGTTGTGTTTTTAAAGTTAAGAGAAACTTTATTTAAAGGGCGGCTTTTAAACGCAGAAGTTCAGCTATAACACGCCGTCCACGCTTATGCATTTCAACCCTTTTAAAGGTATGTGTTTGATTCTGGTAACCAGCTATAAGCTTCTTTTGTTAGCTCCAACAGCTAACAGCTAAGAACAAGTGCTCACCCGCTACAGCTGAAGATCATTTACTCAGAAAGGTTTTTGGTCCTCATTGAGAATATTTTCTTAAATTTTATTTTAACAAATTTCTTAATAATAATTCCTCAAATATTACAGTACTAGACGTACTAGACTAATTCAACACCATTAAGACCCATTTATCAAAAAGGTTTGGTTTTTATTCAAAATGATATTTCCTTAAATGTTATTTTAATAAATAAAGGTAGCTAATAAAACACCGTTGAGGATTAGTCATCCAGAAGGTTGGTTTTATTTAGCAAATCATTCTTTAAGATGTTATTTTATTAAAATAATGTTTTATCTGATCTTGCATTGTGAATGGTTGTTTGAAGGTATACCAATTATTGCCTAAGTTGGTTCCAAGACTAACTTAAATAATTTCCAAACATAAACATTGCATGGTAATGTTGCATCACTCTTTTGGTCATGGTTTTCAACCATTTTTCATTTACTTGTTTATATTGTACATAGCCCATTGGTCTTCCTTATTCTTTCATTTTGCTTGGTAGTTTAGTTGGGTTGTTTTAGCATAGTAAAGAGTTTGTTGATTGAAATACGTTTGACTTTGATTTTGAGTTGACTTGTTTTTGTTGATAAATTCTTGTATTTTAAGAAATTGTGTGAATTCATTGTGTGTGTGTTCCAAATTTCGCTGTTCAATAATGCCAGAGCTTGGCTCATCCCTTTCAATTTTGTCCTAATACCACCACCTTATTGGGCTGGTATTCACAGGACAACTCTTAACAGACCAAATTATTATTTAATAAAATATTAATATTAAATATTAAATTTTATATTCATAATCACAACAATAGTAACATAACAAAGTCAGTAAAAAGTTTGGTCTCATTTTGGATCCTTTTTCTGCTGTGACAAACCTTCACAGTCACATAGGAGCAGAGCTCGAATATCACCAAGGTATATTACCCAAGTACTACTGTACAATCAGATTCCTCTGATCCTCTCTGACTCTGGCTCCATCCTCCTGTCTCCTGTGGCTCTCTCTCAGTGACAGATATTAACCCTCTCACAGCAGCTCTCTTGCAGCCGTGACTAATTTTTCACATTTTGTGGCGTTATAATATATTTATCTTGTGTGACAAGGAACACAAGCACTGGAGTGGTGGTGCTAAAATTGCAGGTACACTATTATCAACACATACACACAACCAAACGTGCAAAAAGCTTACCAACCCTAATCTGCTCTCTGTGCTCACATCCCACCCTTTTCAAATTCTGCGCTGTCAAGCAAGGTGTCGCGGGGTGAGCTTTAGTGCCAGGCAGCCCTCCCGATGGTCCTCTACCTCTCTGTAACTTTTTCCATAATTGCTTAGCTGAAAAAAAAAGTGCAAAATCCACTAACGGAGGAGGGACTACAGGGAAAAACAGGAGACTGTAATGCATTGAGTGTGAGTGTGTCTGGGTCTTTAGCAAGTGCTTTGTACGAACGTTCTCATTCAATGGTTAGTCTTTATTTGTATAACCATCTAAAATGGTTAAAAAACCATTTCAGGTGACCATGAGGCTCATCAAGAGTGTGTAAAGCAGTAATCAAAGCAAAAGGAGGCCACTTTGAAGTATCTAAACTATAAAAGATGTTTTGAGTTATTTGAATTTTTTTTGTTTGCTATATAATTCCATATATTTTTGCCTCATAGTTTTCAGGTCTTCTGTATGTTTCAACAATGGAGAACGTAATAAAAATAAAGAAATCCCATTAAATGACAAATGTGTGTCCAAACTTTGACTGGTAGTAAGCTGATTGGATATCTATTGTCTCTCTGCCTGCAAACTTGAGCCGAGTCACACCATTTACTTATCGATTGTTTTCTTTATTTCTGAACCTCAACATAAAGCAGAAAAGCTACAATGCAGAGTGAAGCAGACAGTTGGGGACGACACCAATACCCTACATATGCACATACACATATAGATACACACACAGATACCCATCAGCAGTGTGCAGGCAGGGTACAAAAAGGCCAAAGAATGACTGACGGATGTGAATACTTTCCCCACCCTCCATTCCCTGCAGAGTCCCCTGGAATAGACAGATAAAACTGCCAAACAGACAGATCGGAAGGCAGCTGGGGCAACCAGATCCTCAGCACAGATTGACAAATTACTCAGAGTTTCACACAATTCTCTGTACGAATGCCTTGGCTCTTGTTTCCCTGCCACACTGTCCTTCACTCATCACCATCAGCGGTTTAAAAAGGTCACTCAGACAGACAGGCAAACACATGCAAAATGTCAAGATTCTCGCCAAACTTTGGATGACTTGATTATGCATAATTACACGATCAACTTACTAAATTTGAGCTTTTTCAACTGAATCAAAAGAAGGTTTAATCAGCTTTCCTCTGTTGAATTGGATATAAATATCTCTGAAATTTAATCAAAACTAAGACACATTTCCATTTCATAGATGTGGCTTAAAAGATAAATGTAAGCTTGGTAGATCAGATTGCTTTTGCATCTTAACATCTCATCCTTTTTAGCCCTTTCTAAGAGCTGCTGGGGTAATTACAAGTCAAAGTTAGAGGGCCGGTCCATAAGCTGTGGAGGTCTGCCAAGTGTTTAAAGATGAGCAGCGTTACAGAGACAAAACAAATAATTGACACACCCACAGGGAAAATGTCAGTGTGACTGAAGGGATCTAACAAATCATGTTTAGGTGGGTTTGATCCCTCTAAAAATCCCCAAACAGTGAGCTGCATTGCAAACTGTGATACTTCATACTCATACCTTGATGGTAAATCAGCCTCGAATGCTTATTTGTTTTTCTTTACACTTGGCTGTTTTGCTTTTGCCAGAGTGACCTTTAATTATGCTAATAAACAAACAGGCAATTTGGCAGCTTTGTAGAAAAACAGCAATGGACTTGAAAAGCAATTTTCTTCATCAGCTTTGTGCAGTGAATAACGAGGTTAGAAAAGACAACAACAGCAAAGTTTAAAGCAAACTGATTTGTTTTTTGATTATGTCTCTCAGATAATTTGCAGAATATTCAGGCCCATGAATTGCTTAAGCAATAACATCATGTGACAGGTCTTATTAAAGATGGCCTCGATCTTATCCAACATCAGTATCTGATGTAACACTGACACTGATGTTGGTTAGGATATCGGCCTGAGTTTCTCCATGGGGGGTTGTGGTAAATGGGTTAGAGACAGAGTACACTGGACAGGTCGGCAGTCCAACACAGGGCAACAAGAGACAAACAGGACATTCACACCTAAGGGCAATTTGGAGTGACCAATTAACCGAATAAGAGCTGAAATGATTCCTTGAAAGATTTGAGTAACTTAATTACTAAAATTCCTCCGGGCAAATGATCTGCCTTAAGGCTACATTAAGTCCTGTTCCACTAACTAGTGCACTGTCTTTCAATCGGGTTGGTATTTAGGCTGCATAACGGTCGCTGTTGTCACATGGATGCCACGTGCTATTATCAGTTATGGAACAAGATTGCAAGGTGCAAGAAGTGCAGAGAAAACAACAAAAGGTGTGGGATAACTTAAACAGAAAAGAAAAAACACAACCACAGAGTGTGTACTGCAAAACTGAAATAGCATTTCAAAATAGCACATCCTCAATGCCGCAACACCTGAGCAGGAAACATCTACTGCAACCATTGAGCTTTTCCTGTTCCCTTTACAAAAGACTCTAACCTAAATCTGTGATTGTTAGTGCAGAATCTGGCATTTTATAGTGTACAAGAGACACATTTTGGCTAAGGTTACATGTACTGTCTGATCAAGAGGGGTAATGTTGTTAATCGTAGTGGCTACCTGGCAGGGTATTAAATGACAGTGTGTACGTTTTGTCAAAAAAAGAAAAAACAACTATGCAGAACATACTGCAAGTGTCTTACACAAATGACGATAACAGCACAGCAACAGGTCAGAATGACTTAAAACATGTTAACCTGTTGCTGTGCTTCTATCTTGATTTATATTAGATACTTAGAGTAAATATTGCTAGATTAACAGTACTTTTAGTAGATGAGCGCTACCTCATTTATCACCAATTTAATGTGTTCTTTAGACTCCCGTAAAGGTGATGAAGAGGCTTCTTTAAAGAATGGGGAAGAACATGCACACTCAACCATACACACTAGTGTGTTGAGAAACCTTTTTAAACCTTTTATCTTTTTAAAGGTTAATATAATTTTTTTTTATTTCTCGTCAATTTTTGAACTTTAGGAAAAAAGCAAGAGTTTTGTCATACCTCAGATTAGAAACTGAGAGTGAGTTTTGACATGCTTTGTTGTTTTTTTTAAAGAAATTGTCAGTCTGTTTTCCACCCTGCCTGCTGCTAACCTTCTTCCACCGCTAAGGGGCGTCGGATCTGGGTTCCGAGAGACCGACAGGTGTACATCGTTGCCTCATCAACTGGTGGACTATATGAGGGTGCCTCGCCAGCACTTCTACGCCTGAGTGTTTTTGCCCTCTGCGGTAGTGATCACCTGGCCCGTACCTCTGTTACCTTGAAAGTATTTAAGAAGAAGTTCTTTGACTAATAGCCTGTGTTTTTTCCCTTCATCCTAGGCCAGTAAACCAAGCTCCTCGCTGAGGACCTTCCTAGGAACCACCTTCAACGGAATCTGGATTTTTTTTGGATCACTTTCTGGCCTGGCAGCCGCCTTTGCGATTGTACCAGTCTGATCGAGGGCTCCTGCTCAGCCTCCCACGGATCCATCTGGACCATTCTGAACACTCCTGCCTAATATGGCGTCACATTCCTGGCAAAAATCAGAGGAGCATATTAAGCAATCACAACAGCACATCTTTTAATCGAGAGAGTGCATAGCTCTGATCGCGGGTGGGCAACTTTATTCGAGAGCCTTTCAACGCAGCACGGCAAGCAGTAAAACACGCCCCCTGCACCCATCTGTTCGCTCTCGCAGAAAAATTACGCTCTCTCGCTCTGTTTAGTGGCCGTATTTGTCAGTTGGGGGCAGAAACTCTTCTGATTGATCTGATTGGCCGGATTTTCATCTCATATCTGGTCGCAGCCAGCACAGGACATTGCCTTAAAGGAGAAGAAGAAGAGCAGGGAACGTGACGTGCATTCAAAGCGTTGAAGAAAACGAGGAATAAATAAGAAGGTAAGGAAAGGAAAAGTTGGTCGATGATTGCAACACTTTTTTACCCATGACATTTATCCAAAAAACAATCAAGATTCTTACAGATGTTAAGAGTGGTGTGAGACTCACTTCGTCTGACATCTCACAAAATGAACTCTTCAATGCTATCCTCAACTGTATCAAACAACAATGTCAATAAAACGGTTATTATAATCAGCATCCAGAGTTTAGAGAAAACCTCCTCTCAGAGACATACTGTTAGTTTTGAGATTTTGACATCTACAATTAGAAATTGTCTCAGGCTAATTAATTTAACATATCCACAGCTAACCAATTGCTATAAAGTAATCAATAATCATTCAAGAATCTTTACTGTCAGTATGAGACCGTAATCAAATTTTTTTGAAACATCCGGCTCAGAGAACACCCTTGAAAAATAAATAAAATAAATGTCACCGGTAAAAAAGTGTTACAATCAACAATCAACTTTTCCTTTCCTTACATTCTTATTTATTCCTCGTTTTCTGCAACGCTTTGAATCCACGTACCCTGCTCTTCTTCTTCTCCTTTAAGGCAATGTCCTGTGCCGGCTGCGACCAGATATGAGGTGAAAATCCGGCCAATCAGATCAATCAGAAGAGTTTCTGCCCCCAACTGACAAATACGCCCACTAAACAGAGCAAGAGAGCGTAATTTTGGGTGCAGATGGGTGCAGGGGGCGTGTTTTACTGCTCACCGTGCTGCGTTCAAAGGCTCTCGAATAAAGTTGCCCACCCGTGATCAGAGCTATGCGCTCTCTCGATTAAAAGATGCGCTGTTGTGATTGCTTAATACACTCCTCTGATTTTTGGCAGGAATGTGACGCCATACCTAACCTGTGCAGCCACACAGCCAGACTCGCATCTCTTCCCCTGGCGGATCACGCCCCACCTGAACTGTGAGCTAAGTTTCACTGTAGTTAATTCTGACCTGAATCCCTACTCACCCCTGCCGTTTCCTTTACAGCCTGACGTCCGGCCGCCCAACTCTCCACGTCTTATTTCCTGAAGCCGTGTAAATAAATCATTGAGTTAAACGTGTATGTGGGTCAAGTCGGCCTTAAAGAAAACGATGACAGAAATTGAATTGGTTGTTTACTTGCATTTTCTCTTTTCTGTGTTTCTATGACTCATAAAATAAGCTTAAGTAGTAACTGCAGAATGTGATAATCGATAATCAGGTACTCGATTTATTGACCAATTATTCAATAGAATACTTCATTAGTATAATAATCATTAGCTGCCGCCCTGAATCTAACATGCATATTTTGGACTGTGGCAGCAAGCTGTGGTACAGAGATCCCACACATGGACACATCTACTCCATACAGAAAGGGCCGAAGAAAGGCCCCAAGATTTAAATCCAGAACCATCTTGCCATGACATTCAGCTTTTGTTGTTGAATGCTACATCTTTTGACAGCATTTTATCTAGGATTTCCCAGCACAACAGCCAGGGATACCCACTATATATATCTCTAATTTGAAGTATTTTGATACATTAAGTTTGATATCACCATAACTTTTTATTAGTCATTGTAAACAAAAAGCAGAGATCAAATATTTCTTTATTTTCCAATATTTTACAGTCACAATTACTAGTAAATTACTACAATTACTGTGTAGTTTAATGCAGGCCAAAATTTTTCATCACAACAAGCAAAATTTAAAAATATAGACGCATTTCTCTATTTAATATATATTGTTGCAGGAATTAAAACAGGAAAGTCGCTGGAATTTAAAGTCGGATGTATTCTTAAGTAACCCAAGTAAAACATTGTTGTACTAAGCACATAGAACTTTGACATAGTTATAGGGCTGAAACAATTAATCGGATTAATCGTAATTAATCGATTATTGAAATAATCGTCAAATAATTTAGTAATCAAAAACTCATTAACTAGAGTATACAGACTCAAACAAACATGCCATTTGCTGAAAGAACTACCCACTCAGGGTAGAAATTGGGCCAAAATTGTACAAAAATATTAGCATTTTGCATATAATATGAAAAATCTTCTTTGTCTGTAAATATGCTCTATCCAGAACAAGTGGCATAGTTTCAGCGTCACCTGGTTCAAATTCTGTGAACAATCTCTTATCAAGCACCTTTTGCTATCCAATTCTTAACCGGCTACATTGGGATTACATTTTTGTTCTTCCTTAATATGAATAAAAATGATGTGTTAATGACATATACCTGATGGAAATTGGTGAGAAATTATCATGCTTTCGAAGAAGTATTTCATCTCTTAGTGGAATATTTAACCACCTTCTGGATTAAGTGACACTGGATAGCGGTAAGGGAAATGCTAGTGGTAGGAATGACCCTAGGAAAATAGATTCAGCCAAAATATTTTTTTAAAGTGTTTTAGTTCTAAAAATATAAATCTGGCTCATATTTATATTCAGAAATCATGAATGAATTGGAACCCCAAAGTTTCTTGAGCAATCTTTAGGGTTCCAATTCAGTCCAAGTTTTCCAGCGGTTAATTTTCTTGAGATTTCAAGACTCAACAAACCTGAGTGGAAACAGGCAGTGATACTTCAGGCCATGTGTTTTGTACTATAGTCAAAGCACGCTTAATTTTTCAAGGGCCTTTCATGCTTTAAAGTAATATATCTATAAGCAATTTTAGAGAGAATTTTACCCCTGGTTAAGACAACAATGGTGTGACCTTTTGGTGTAAGAAAAACAACTTTGTCCAAATGCTAAGAAAAACACACAAAAATGTATTTATATTTATGTTTCTGCAAACAGTATAATCACCTGGGAAATTGTACTTGTTGAGGTTTTTATTCTAAACTCTTCTCTGCTGAAACAGTCATTAAGTAATGACTTTGCCTTGCTGGTTTAGGGAGTATGTTGTTTAACTGATTTCCTAACACTCACTATTTACACACAAGAGCAGCTGGCTGAGTTCTGTGAAGCGTAACTAAGACCCCTAAATCTCTTACAAGTTGATGAGGATGCCTTGCAGTTATAAGACAAAGGGGAAACTTAGACTATGAAAAAGGAGGTTTAAGCCATTTACACCAATAGTTACCATGGGAAATGTTAAGTTACATTGATACGTAACTCTTAGAATGCTAGCAAAGTAATGTGGAAGTATCAGGAGGCAGTTTTTCTTTAATAATGACTTGGAGGAACACCTCATGCTTCTCTATCAGCTTTTCAGGCAAATAAAGAATCCAGACAGAGCAGCATGGTCATCTTGGACACCTCACTGTTTAGCTCTTTACCCTGAACATAGAGACAATTAGCTTTGGAATTTAGTACATGTGTCCAGACTTCAACAGCTTAGTTGTTGCCAAGATACAAAATAAAACCTAAAAACATGCATGCCATTTTAAACCAGGACTACCCTTGGTAAGAAGTACTCACCTGAACCTGCTGTTTGAAGCATTATCAGGGCCAGCACGCACTTCAGTCCGTACTCAGGGAGCGCACCCAGCATCTTGCTGCACCTGAAGACGAAGGCAAGAGAAGGGAATGTGAATACACAAAAGAAACTTGTGTTTCTTTTTTCTTTCATCATGAGTGAGTTTTATGATAGAATTTTGATAGGTCATAATGAATTGTTAACAAAGCCCGCAAACCACCCTGACACTCTCCCTTTCCCTCACACACACCCTTTTTTTTGCTGACAGGACGCCTGTAACCTGCAACTCCATGCGTTACATTAACGCTCAGCTTGGACTCCTGCTTTACTTGCACTGCCATACTTGCACAATGATCACCTGCACTGTTGTACCACTCTGGCATCCTATACTGCTCTACNATTATATTGTAGATATGTTTATACTGTTTAATTTGTATTGTATTGCACCAACTACGCCAAAACAAATTCCTTGTATGTCCAAAAACGTACTTGGCAATAAAGCTTTTCTGATTCTGATGAAGTGCAGTTAGCTGTTTCACAATGGGGACAGGATGAAGCCATTAAAACTACAAATGTGAGTAGGACATTTAAGGTTTGTATTAAATCTGCCGTATTTCTACTTCACATAAAACTGTTATCTGTTGCTAAAAGTATATGGTTTCACTCAGCTATACTATAAATGACTTTACTGTTTCCAAGGTGATGAAATCAATCGTAACACAGTGCTGAAAAGAGAGAGAAAAAGAAAACAGCCCGACTTTCTCCAATGAAAAACTTCAAGGATGCTGATATTAAGTCTCTAACTTTAAATTTTTTAGTTGATAAAACAGATTGTTCCTAAACAGCTGCCTTTATTTTGGTGCATGTAACGCAGGCACTGATTGTTTCTGTCACAGGTCAGCTGGTTCAGGGATTAACAGTAGGACACACCAGAAAAAAAAGCATTCACAATCTACAAACAAAGGCCTGCCCAGTACAGATGTGTGCTTCTTACTAAGTTGAGTCTATAACAAGGACAAAACAGCTGGTAGATATACTAAATTTTGACTTTTTGACTTTTCTCTTCTGCTCTCGGTGGGGTCAGACACTTTTCCACTCTCTCCTTGATCCTCCCCCATTTTTTGCCCTGCTTCAGCTTTTTGTCTATGTTTTTCTTAGCATATCCTCCTAATTTGTTCATTATGAATTTGGTCAGCTGGTCTCTCAACGCAATCGATCAAATTTTCTCGACGGGAAGACAGGGTAAAGGGGAACCCTCTTGTCCAGACGGGACGTTCTTCTCCGGATACGCAATGGATTCCTGGCAGCAGTGGAAGATTGTGTGCCTGACAACAATGTCAGTCGAGGACGTGGAAGATTTGTACATAATTGGATTTCTGATAACAGGATTTCTGATTTTTGGAGTTGGCAGTTACCTGGCTTATCGGAAGATTTGTAAAACATCGGCAGCTGTTCAAAGCACTCCAAAGCTGCCTGGGATGTTTGAAGGGATCTTTAGAGCTCTCAGCACTCAGACTGATATGTTAAGAGAGCAGAATCGCA
>JAHUTJ010042963.1:0-15335 GCA_036250325.1 Characodon lateralis | reverse complement strand
CCTGAAATATTTCAGTTAGTGTGCAATGAATCTAAAATATATGAATGTTAAATTTTCATCATGACATTATGGAAAATAATGAACTTTATCACAATATGCTAATATTTTGAGAAGGACCTGTAGGTTTCTGAACTGGGACAAGATGATTATCTGTTCAGATATCATAATTGTGCACAAGTATGATACCCCTTAACACACAGTGGTTTTTCAATAATCAAAATTGCGCTCATGATCTAGATTAACATGTTTTATGAATTAACAAATGTCTAGATTTTACTTTGTGCTGGTTTTTGTGCATGTGATGTTCTTTAGAGTATATAGAATGTTCTTATAATTGCTAACCTGTTTTAATATTAACCAACCTTGTTTTCTTTGGTAAATGTTATCTCCTGTTGTCTATATGAGTCTCTATGCTTGTCATTTCTCTTTTTCTTTACTATTAACAGGACTACAAGTGAAAATTAGCCATTGTGGAATATTTGCATGTCTAATGTACTCATGTTGATTAATATGCAATGCCCCTCATTAAATAAAAGAAACATAAACATGTGAAATAGTTAATTGAGTGAATTTATAAAACACATTTTCTGTCACATTAACCTCCCAAAGCATATTGCTAATGTAAGTCTTGCTCACCCAGCTTCACTCTAGAAACACCTAAACATCCATTCACAGATCGGTAGTCGACTTAGGGTTCAGTCTCTTCTCAAAACTACCCTGAACTCCAACCAAATGTAAAACATAAAAGTTCTCCCCTTTTCCTACTCTATCTCACCTTTACTATTAGGCATGGTCTGCACTAGCAATGTCATTTTACACAAAAATTCATTAAAATTTGAGTGCAAAATTACACATGTAAAGTTTCTCCATGTGTTTCAAATGAGGATATTACATTGTGTTGTAAGATGTAAGCTTGTGTTTTACATGCAGTAAATATATTGTGTAATAACATGCAAAATATGTGATTACATGTTCACAAACATAAAGTTTTTAGATGAGAGCATGAAGCCGAAGGTCTGAATATTCTGTTTTACATACAATGCAAGTTGGACGGAAATACTGAAAAAACTGGATTGGTTTTAGCACCTCATGATCTCATCAAAGCAGGAAATCAAGTAAAGTAGTCTAATATCTGCACATACTATTCAGTTCAGTGAGTTCATTTTATTTGTAAAGGTTAATTCTACCTCTGCGAGCTGCTCACACTGAGTGTGGTGCAGAGACTGTGCAGTTTGCCTAACACAAAGACACTGAAGCAAAGGATGGACCTTTTCCAAGCTGGCATGCTGGCAGCAGAGTAAGGTCATCGTTGGTGACTTTTTCATCACCTTTAACACAGTCCAGGCCCTCTGGGGGTGGAGGCGGGGTTGTTGGGACAAGCTCACAGAGATGCAGATGGATGCCCTGATGGTGTCTAAGATGGTGGATTATCTCATCATCTCAGTACCAGCCTTTAGTTTTTAAACCTCAAGCATCTGTGTTTGGATTTTAGAAAAGATATAGCAACTATCTATCAGCCAATCAAATGCAGATATCCAAGAATAGGTAATAGAATGGTGTTGTTTTGGATTGTTAAAAAAAAGACAAGTCTGACTTAATGGACTGAAGCAAGTCACTAAACCCAGAGTCTCAAAGGAAACACAAAAAGAAGCAACCTACTGTAATTAAGATGAAAGGATTTTCAATTAATTAATTATTGCATTGTTGTTTCATCACATTGTTCTGCAGATGATGTGATTCTTTTTATTCTTTCTTCAAAAGCTAAAACTATATTTAATCAGAGCCAGCCTGAGGTATTAGCAAACAATGTGACTGCTTGGGGCCCCCTTCTGGTCTGAGGGCCCAAGAGCTCTGGAATTCACACAGGACAGGTTTACAAAGGCACCACATACGTAGGAAAATATTCATGATTTGACAGTTACCAGCGTTATATTTTAATGTTCATTTAATCGTGTCTGCAGATGGTGTCTGAGCTGAGGTAAAACAGTGTAACCGTTTGTAAGCAGATCAGAGATCTGCTTACAAATCAGATATACACAGATATACACAGATATACATCAGATATACACAAATCAGATATACACAAATCAGATATACACTGCTTACAGATCAGAGATACACCTGCAACAACTAGTATTTGTAATCATTTCGTTCTTTGGTAGTATTGCAGTGCCACAGGTTGAATGGAAAGGGCAGCCTACAGGGAATCCATAATAATATTATTCAACAAAATAGGTGCTGCAAAAATAAAACTAAAACAAATTATCAAATATATGGTAGAATCGAGGTTACATGTTGTTACAGAGGAAACTCTGACGTCTTTTTGGTTACAAGCTGTTACCAACAGACATTCTGCAAAAAGAAAAGGTCACTAAGGTGAAAATATCTAAGCAGTATTGCAACTCTGTATTTGCATTCAAAATATATTTGTCACTATCATTTTATTTGTCCTTCAGTGGGCACAGAGGATAGTGAACAAACCCTCACATATTCTCTGTTCAGATTGCGGATGCAACCATCTTCAGACCTTATTAAGTCCTGTTCAAATCAAATTATTTAACAAGGTTGTTTAAGGCAGTGCAATTGTGTAACAGCTCACAGTATTTAAGCAGTAGGTGCAGTCTTCATATGTAGACAGATGTAAAGTGAGATTATAATAAATTGTTGCTATTGTTGTGACTGAGACAACTATTATTCCGACTACTATTCAAAATAAATTCCATTCTTTTCGAGCTTTTTTTATCTGTGAAATATTTGGTCCATGTGAAGCCAGCAGCTATATCGGTCGATTAACAGAAAGGGTGGGTTGGGTGGAGTTAAACTCCTGAAAAACTGACTAAAATTCACACGCAGAAACAGAAACAAATATTTTTTTGTCAACTAAGATTAAACTCTGCGTTTAAATAAGTCAAGCATATTTTTGCGCAATTTTAATTTCATTCTGCAGCTCATCATCATAAGTCTCAGATGGGTGACTGATTAGCATTTTTTCCATCTTAAATTGCTCAAAAATGCCTCTAAATGTTATTCTATAAATATATTCGCTTTATGGCAGTTTGACAGGCTATAGCATGGACTGAATTATTATTATATTATAGGTGTAATGAAAATTGCTCGTCTTGTGTCCGCACTTCTGTGAAAGTCTATCTGTTGCGCTCTTCTATATCTTATGTTAAAATACTATGAAGGCAGCTCATTTGGCCCTAATTTCAGCTGGCATTGTGACAGCCCCAATGAGAGTCAAAATTAGGAAGTGAAAGACTCCCGGTGAGGCCAGGTTGTCTCATGTACCTACTCATCAGCACCCACACAAAGACGCTCCCACCATCGCCGCACATTTATGTCTGTAGCTACTGTAGAATGGTCAAAGACTGCAGAAATCTCCTTCACTGCTTAATTTTCTGGAAGCTCTAAGAGAAGAGGAAATCAGCCCACCTCGTTCAGCAGGAAGACGCTTGAATTGGTCAGGGACATCCGCAGTTAACGGGGATCTCCTCCAGCACCACTCTTCAACTTGGCCGAAAGAAAAAAGACTCAATTGTTTAACTGTCACGGTAAAAAGCGTCAGCTAAAAACAGAGCAACGCGTCTCTTGGTAATATTTTATACGGAAAAGGAGAAAAACGTCATTTTTTTCTCCTTAGCGCTGCCTGTTGAGACGTGGAGCTCCATCAGCATCTGTGCGGTGAAATCTCCAGTTTCTGATCCACGGCATGATCAATGGCTTGTACACAAAGCCATATCTCCACGCACGGACACACGGGTGGATTACGGCATTTCCAATAAATTATGCAAAACCCGACCCTCTTCTCTCAGTCTTCGGGGGGATTTTTGTAATGTCATGTCAGATTCCTGGTTTTTGAATCTGAGTAGAATATGATGATGTCTGCCCATCTCAACCTGTGCCACAACTCATTTAATTCAAAGCAGTTTTTTTTTTTTCTCAGTGGTGTGAATCAATAAATAAAATGTGACCCATCAAGCTGAACCTTTATAAGGATCCGAACGTGTCACAATTCAATAAATAAACAATTCAAATTATTATTTCAATGTATTAGAAATATGTAGCAAAGAACAAACACACACATGTTCTTGCTGCTCACTCCAAACGGCCTCGTATAGCCGTAGTTAAAAAAAAAAAATTTGATTGATACTTTTCTTAATGATCAATAGAAAAATCATTGTTGGAATCATAGCAACTAAACCCTTCTTAAAAATATTGACTAGCTTTTTAGATGTTTCCCCTTGTGATGATGAACTTGCAAGTCTGAGGTTAGAAGGCCTCATGCCATCACCCTAATCTTTAGCTCCCTTCATTCTCTAACAGATTCAAGTTAGGACTCTGACTGGGCCAATGCAAACTCCATGCAGAAAGACCCCAGGCCAGAATTTAAAAACATCTGTGCAGAAACCACTTTGCAGCCCCAGAATACCATGTTGATAAAAATAAAAGATTAATTTCAATTTAATTGTAATAGGGGTATGAATGATTCAGGGCTTAACTGCTTAACTATATATGTCATTACATACATGATGTAAACTATTCTGCAAGGTACCCCAAGTCTGCCTCTGATTGGTGGACCAACTGCCTCCGTATTAGCCCAACCTGAAAGTGAACTCTTTTGCTGAAGTACAGTCAATAGACTGAAAACAGAACGATTTCTCCTGGATGGGGAGACGAGTTTTTTACCCATTCCCTAAGTTTGGATCGACTACATTTCTCTCCATACATCATGGAGGTGCTCTCAGCCAGGTTATTTTAACCTGGGTTCCCTTTCATACAGTATTAGCAACCAGCCGCTCCTGGTAATTCTTAGGTGCTTAATCAGTCTTAATTATTGCAGTTTTGAGTGTTTGTTTCCTGGTCACTGATTCAACTTTAATACGTTTTGTGAGGATTAGAATCAGTGCTGTTTGTTTGGTTTCTTTAGTTTTAGTTAATTAGTAGTGTATAGATATTGATTGATAATAAATTTGATTCTTAATTTAACTCATTTCCAGCTCCTGTAAAATTCAACTTAGATTATTTATTATGTTGTCAATAAAAATATCTATTTCATTAACATTTTATTATAAAGCTTGTATAATAATTGCACTATTTAACTAATAAATTCATAAGAACATAGTGCAACACATCATGAACATGTTTTATCTAACTCTTACCCATCTCCGTCAGTGGGCAGAGGTACCATTGCTCTTTTCAATATAAGTGGGCAGAAGTTCAGGTTAACCAAGCAAATGTTAGGGTTTATTTAAAGAGCTGCAGTGATAGTTTAAGTTATAAAGTACTCTGCAGCACAGGAACTATGAAGTATTTAAATACTGAATTATTTCATATGCTTTTAACACATATTAAGAATTTTACATTTTAAATATTTGTTTATTAAATGAATTTTGAATTTCTTTATTTCTTATATTGTAGCACTTGAAGGACCTAATGGGAAGTTCAGCCAGCTTGTATCTATTGCATGAAGAATTTACCAATTTACCAAATAATTACAGCTTAATTCAATTCAATTAAATTCAGTTTTATTTATATAGTGCCAATTCACAACACATGTTGTCTCAAGGCACTTCACAACAGTCAGGTTCATACATTACAATTAATCCTAACAATTGAACAGTGCAGTCAGAGTTAGCTTTTTATTCAAATTGGATAAAAAGTTTTTCTATCTAAGGAAACCCAGCAGATTGCATCCAGTCAGAGACTTGCAGCATTCACTCCTCCCGGATGTGCATGTAGAGACAGTGGACAGTCACTGGCGTTGACTTTGCAGCAATCCCTCATACTGAGCATGCATGTAGCAACAGCGGAGAGGAAAAATTCCCTTTTAACAGGAAGAAACCTCCAGCAGAACCAGGCTCATCTGCCACGACCGACTGGGGGTTTAATATCTTTTTTGCTTTGTAATTCCATAAAGCTTTTCTTTTTTTAGTTATGTCTTGTTCTCGCAGGCTAAAGTTGTCCGGTCAGACGGTAACAGGAGGAAAATGTTCTTGGTTTTCCCTTTCACAGCACTCCATCCTCCCTCATCCTGTAAAATCTCCTCCATTTACACAGGGCCAATCGACCATTGCTGTCAGTGGTTTATATCCGTATGTGCTGTCAATGTCAGAAACAGCAGGACAAAGTTACACAAAGAGCAGGCTGCAGGGTCACCGAGGGGGAGCCTTCAGATGGAAGCATCTACACATTAACTCGTTGTCATATCAGAGTTCCTGTGTTCCTTTTCACCTTAAAAGAAACAAATTCATCTCATACTGTATGTTTTTTCTTCTTGTGTGTCACTTCCTTTATTGTGGCGGGACATTTCAAATTATGGCCATGCTCCTATTTTGAGACCCTACATGATAAACTGATCAGGCATACCATTATGACTACCTGTTCACTAGTGTACTTTGCTGCCAAAATAGCTCTGAACCACTGAGTCGCAGACCCCACTAGACTCCTGAGCTGTTTTTTTCTGGCATCAAAATCCTTAGAGCATATCTTTCAAATCTTGTAAGTTGCCAGGTGGGGCCTGCATGGATTGGACATCATTCTATCAGAAGTGGCATCGACTTCTTCAAGAGTTGAGCTACATTTGCGCGGCTGTTGGATCAGTCCCTACAGGCCAGTCTTTGATCCCCAAGTGTATTAATGACCCTGCCACCAGTTCGCCCCTGCTCCTTCTTGGACCATTTTTGATATTGGAACACTCCACATTTGCTGGACATTTGGAAAGGCTCTGACCCAGCCGCCCAGCCATCAAAATTTAGCTCCTGTCAAACTGGCTACATTTTTACAATTACCCATTTTGTTTCTGCTTCAAACAAATAAGCAAGTTTGGGTTTGTTTTAGCTCTATTCAATGCACACTCTAAGATAGTTTCGCCAACAAGCTTTTGAATGTTTAACAGACTAGATTACTACAGTCATGTGAAAAGTTACACCATATGAAAGCCTGTGCTTTTCTAACATATTTGCACATGTGGATATTTAATATTACTTTGCCAATACTGAAAATCTCAGGTAAAATTAGGTTCAATTCAATGGTTCAATTAAAATTGAAAAACAATCTTTTAAAAATGTTCTGTAAAAATGGAAACAAAAAATTATTTCTGCTGAGGAATACATTAGAGTACCACTTTATTCATTCCCATTTAAAATGGCTGTAGTATACATACAGTAGGTGTATCACATCAGGAACACGTGATGAGAACATTGTTACTCACTATTTAAAAGGAGGTTTTTTCCTGATTAAACCTCAGACATTTAGGTTGGTGTGCTCCTGACAGCTGAAATAAGAGCAAACTCCATGGAGAGGTTAAAAGAGTTGTTTAAAGCCTTCTAAAAGAGGAGTGCAGCATCTTATGAGTCTGGTAAAGGATTTAAAGAGGTCTGAAAAGAATTAATTCAAATCAGCCACTCCATGGTATAGAAAGTAGTCTGCCAGCATGGACAGGTCTGACAACCAGGCACGTACACCCTGACAGCAGACAGCATGTCCTGGGTTCAGATCTTAGCCTTGACCTTTCTTTGTGGATTTTAGATGGTCCCATTGTACATATAAGGATCCCTGTTGTCAAGATAGCCCCAGGAACATCAGAAACTGGTTATAGGAAATGGAAAGACCCGATTTTGCATTACTGAGGGAAAGCAATAATGTAAAGACCAATCTCATTGGTATTTAAAGACATTTACTGCTGTTAAGAAAAATGCTGAGCAGTCCTATTCATCCTACTCACTTTAGACTCCACACAAATCACCCCAAACTTTCACTGCAGGATTTAAAGTCAAAGGCCTTCTGACAAGGAACAGCTTTAATCTTTCGCCGAACAATACTGCCCACTGCTGGACAAGATGACAAAGATGGAAATATTATGCCAGAGTAATGTTATTGCATTACAGCGATCAAAAAAGAGAACATATGTTTTAAAAGTGCTTGTTTAACCACAAGATTACCACAAGCAAAAAAAAAAAAAAAAAGATTACCACAAGCCAAAAATGACTTGATGGGTCATAACTTGCATGCTGATGAGGCAAGTTGTAACAAGTGTATACTAAACGGCTCTGTGCTGGCACGAGATCTGAACACAAATATGTACCCAAGAGTTCAGTTGTTCATTCAGTGTGAAATTTAAACCTCTGTGATGTACTGTGCTCTGTGAAATAAAGGAAGGGTAAAAGGTGACCACATGGTCAGCTCTACTCGTTTATTACAGTTAAAATTACTGAGTTATAGCACAGAAGTTCTGATCTAACTTCATCAACGTTAAAATGAAATAAGAGTATTTGTATAGGTTTGAATTTGCATCGCTATTATTCAGTGTTTCCAAATAGGATTTTTTAGTATTCTATGCAACTAGTGGCCTTTAGTCATTAGTAGCTTGAGAGGGGGAAGGTCAGATTGAGGGAGACGAATGCAGTAAATGGCCCAGAGTGAGAAATAAAACCCGGAAAAGCTGTGTCGAGGACTAAAGACACCATATATAGTGCACCTGCTCTACCACTGAGCCAAACAACCCCCTTGGAAACCTATGGTTTTAGCATTGTTTGTATCTTTCCAACTGTGACTTCACAAGCTAAAAGATCACTTGAAAAATAGTCATCTGAACTGTGCAATTTAAAATTTTAGATACTAATGCATACTAGTGATATAAACCATAAGCTGCAATTTGTAACAATGTACATTGCAGAATACTAAATATTAAGTAGACTGGAAATGGAAAGATGATCCCATTTTCACATAAAAATTGAGGCTATTTGCAAATATAATGCATACAAATACACAGTAGCAATTACAAAGAATATTGAAAGGAAAATGTAAAGCGTGTGGTCCAATGTCTGCAACTGACTCTGTTGAGTATATCATTTTTGTGATATGGCTGGTATATCCAGCCAGACTTTAAGGTGATTTCACTCACACCTTTCCATGGTGGATAGTGTTTTTGCTATGTTTGAATTCAGAAGCCTGTCATGTCAGGTACTACAAGATTCTGTCCTCGGACCTAATATGTTAGTTTTGCACATTCCCCTTCTTGGGACACATACTTAACAAATACTCTGATCGTTTTCTTATCATCTTTATCTAGGTGACATTTTGTTGTTCATTTAAGTACACTGCATAAAACAAGCTGCCTTTTTTGATGAAATGCCAAGCCAGTATTCTGCACTTGGCATGAATGAAACACAAAAACCATAATTACTGCCCCTGAACACTGTCATTATGCTTAGGCATTCCTTCAGAACGTTGTTAGCTTTGACTCTGTTATTTCTTTGGAGTGCTATTGTAGTCAATTCATAAAAACAGCTTCTTCCAACGGAGAAACATCCCTCAGTTTAGCTGGAGATGATCATTGACACTTTCATCTCCACAACAAACATAAAACTAGGGGTGAAATTGGTTTTAAATTGTTGCCGTTACTTAGGGGCGGAGCTAGAGTGGGGGCACTGGATATACACACAAAATGTGTGTGTTAATTGTTACTCTCATCTGTGGCCCCCTCGAGAGTTTTCTCTCTCTTAGCAAAGTTCAAACTAATTAAACATATGTTATGGAAATTTTAGTGCCTTGCTTGATTTGCTCTTTGATACTCTACAGGAACTGACAAAAGTATTAGAACCCCTCTGTGTTGTTCCATTCTTCTCTTATTTAGTCTTAGAGTAATGGTTTCTCAGCCTTCTCCTTGCAGCTGTGTGAGATAATATGTATGCCACACTGTTAAGATTATGTCTGGGACAACAGGTCTCTACCTTGAAAACTGTTGTAGCTTATAGGAGAATTTTTGCTTTGTCTAGTGAGAACGATTTGGCAGCACTACTGAGCGTATCTCCAATGCTGTAAAAATCCTTCTCTCTTGCAAGATTAAAATAAAGCTGATTCTGAGTGACAATCATCGGTCTCTGTCTTGGTAAAAACAAATTTTTCTACAACACATATCAATATCTTACTTTACTGTAGGCTGTCTGTATAAGGTAAAACACAAAACACCCATTTCAGGCTCTTTGCACTTGGCTGCCACTACATTTTATAATCCACTGTAAACTTTCAGTCCTTACTTTTAAACCACTAAGTCTTTCTGGTCTTTTGTACATCCCTGACATTGTAGAGCTTCATATCTCCTCTTGCATTCTCAGATCATCCTCTCAGAGGCTGTCAGTGACACGCATTTTAAGACAGAGAAGACCGATCATTCAAAACCATGACCCCAGGTTGGGAAATTCCTGCTTCTTTGATTTGCCTTGACTCTATTGAATATTAGTTTTAAAACAACACTTGCCTAGCTATAATAGCTTATTTCTCATCATTAATAGAAGAGAATAATCTTAGGCTTCTATTGTAAGCACAGTGGCCAAACTTACACAGCGTCAACGCTCTGTTGAGCCATCCATTCCCTTAGCTTTTACCAATAATGACTTTACAGGATTCTTTATAAATAAAATTGATTCTATTTAAAATAAAATCATTGGCATCATTGGGAACTCTTCAAACAGATCATTGTTGTGGAAATATTAACTTAATTTAAACCTTCAACCCAATCCCAAGCAAATGATTTAAGGAAGTGTTCCCTTTGATTACCAGCCCTATTTTAGATATGATTAATCTATCCTTAGTAAACAGATGTGTACCACAGGCTTTTAAGATAGCAGTTATTGAACCTCTACTTCTAATAATAAAGATGACTAAATAAATTACATTCCTATATCCAATCTTTCATTTGTATCTAAAATTCTTGTGAAAATAGTTGCTAATGAAGTGTGTGAGCATTTACCTAGTAATGGTCTGTTTGAAGAGTTTCAGTCAGTCTTCAGAGCTCATCATAGCACTGAAACAGCACTCGTGAAAGTCAATTATCTGGCAGCATGGGGTATATTTTCACTGTTATGCTGATGATACTCAGCTTTATTTATCCATAAATCCTGATGAGTCCAACAAGTTAGATAGACTACAGGTATGTATTAAAGACATAAAAAAGTGGATGACTTTAAATTTTCAAGACAAGACAGAAGTCGTCGTCATTGGACTGGAGTTTTTAAAAAAGAAACTGCCTAGTCAATCAATTAATGTGAAAAACATTAAATTGATCTTCAGTAATAAAGTAAAAATCCTTGGTATTATTTTTGACCAGGACATGTCATTTAAATCACATTTAAAACAGGTTTCCGTGATTTCCTTCTTTTACCTCTCGAATTTTGGAAATATCCTGTCCAGGAGTGATGCTAAAAACTTAGCATGCATTTGTTACTTCAAGGCTGGACTATTGTAATTCTTTACTATCAGCATGTCCATAAAATGCAGTTAAAAGCCTTCAGCTGATCCAAAATGTGTATGGACTGAGCTACTGCTTCTAACAACTTAATGTTCTCCTTCTACAGATGATACACTTGGCCCTGTCTTCAGTATTTAACCCCGCCTCTCTCCTAGACATAGCTACGGGATGAGCTTTTACTGTGACTAACTGTATTTGCTCTCTATCATCCTCTGACTTGAAAACTGGCTCAGAGTTAATTTGCTTAGCTGTCTTCTCTCCTAGATGAAGCCAGTAAAGGTGCAACAACCATTATTGTTTGACTTTTCTTTCCCATAGAACATAGTCTTGGATCAGTGCTTCTGTGTTCTTTTAGTGTCTCTTAAACCCCCAGTTAGTCGTGGCAAATAACCGCTCACACTGAGCCTGGTTCTGCTGGAGGTGACTTCCTGTTAAAAGGGAGTTTTTCTCTCCACTGTCTCTACATGCATTGCTCGGTATGAGAGATTGCTGCAAAGTTAATGACACAATGCAAGCAACTGCTCACTGGCACTACATGCCCATGCAGGAGGAGTGAATGCTGCAAGTCAGTGACTCAATGCATTCTGCTGGGTTTCCTTAGAAAACCACTTTGAATGATAAACTGAATCTGACTGCACTGTTTGATAACTAGGATTAATTGGAATGTCTGTACCTGACTTGAAATCTGTATGATTCAACTGAATTGACTTTGTAAAGTGCCTTGAGACATGTGTTACGAAGTGGTGCAATATAAATAAACTGAATTGAATTCTGTTTTTATATTTTTGTTTTCAACTGTACTTGCTCTTATTTTGTGTATTTTAGCTTCGTTAAAGCATTTTTTTTTGTTTTAACATGTAAAAGGTGCTGTATAATTACACTTTATTGACTTACCTACTTGCATGCTCATGTTCTTCCGTTCTTGCAGGGATTTCTCAGGGTGTTCTGTGGTTTTCAAAACTGAAGAGTTAATAGTTCGTGCCAGTGATGAAGTTGTCTCACAGGTTTACAAATTAAACATGTGACTCCTGTTTGGCAGCTGCTGGCAGTTCTTCATTGTTAGGCTATTGAAATTACAAACATGAAAACTAAAGGAGTAATGTTGAGTCATTTCTGTGTGCAGTTGAAACCAGATAGTTACATACACTGTATAAAAGACACGAGTTGTTGTTTTTTTCTCAACGTTTTGCTGATTTTGGTCAGTTAGAATATTAACGTCCTTGTAATAATGAAGTTTTCATATTTCATATTCAATTAGTATTTTGCAGATTTGCCTTTTAAACTGTAACAATGGGAACACTATGGTCCTCAAGCTTCTCACAGTAGTTTGCTGTAATGTTGGCCCATTCCCACACCTTTTCAGCTCTTCCCACAAATTTTGCACAGGACTCAACTCAGGGCTTTGTGATGGCTGCTCTGAAACATTCAACTGATATCCTTAAGCAATCCTTTGTAATTAATTTTGGGATATAGAGACATTGTTCATTTGGGAGACCCATTTTGCCCAAACTTTAACACCCTGGCTGCTGTCTTGAGATCTTGCTTCAGTATGTCCATATAGTGTTCCCTGCTTATTATTCCAATTCTTTTGGTGCACCAGTCCCTCCCTACAACAAACCAGGGTGTTTCTCCTTTTCAGTCCTTTAATTGTAACAATGGTCTTTATGGCCAACCACTTATTTTGTTCCAGAAAACCGCAGAACATGTCTCCAAAAATTCAGATCTTTGCAAAGTCTTTGTTATCGTACTCGTCGTCTTCTGCTTCATCCGGGACTGGGTCCCAGGGGCAGCAGACTCAGTAGAGACACCAGACGTCCCTCTCCCCGGGGAGACCCCAAAGCGTTCCCAGGCCAGCCGAGAGACATAGTCCCTCCAGCATGTCCTGGGCCATACCCCGGTCCTCCTCCCAGTGGGACGTGCCTGGAACACCTCCTGAGGGAGGCGTCCAGGAGACATCCGGTATAGATGCCCGAGCCACCTCAACTGCCTCCCCTCGATGTGGAGGAGCAGTGGCTCTACTCCGAGCTCCTCCCAGATGGCCAAGCTCCTCACCCTATCTCTAAGGGAGCGCCCGGCCACCCTACGGAGGAAGCTCATTTCAGCCGCTTGTATCCAGGATTTCGTTCTTTCAGTCATGACCCAAAGTTCATGGCCAAAGGGTGAAGATAGGAACGTAGACTGATCCGTCTGTCGATCTCCCGCCCAATTCCCCCCTCAATTGTTAACAAGACCCCAAGATACTTGAACTCGTCCACTTGAGGCAGGAATTCACCTCCAACCTGAAGAGGACAAGCCATACCTTTCCGGTCGAGAACCATGGCCTCGGACTCAGCGGAGCTGATCTTCATCCCAGCTGCTTCACACTCGGCTGTGAACCGCCCCAGTGCATGCTGTAGATCTGCAAAAAGAAGAGATGAAATCCACTGGTTCCCAAACCAGACCCCCTCAGGCCCTTGGCTGCGCCTAGAAATCCTGTCCATAAAAGTTATGAACAGGACCGGTGACAAAGGGCAGCCCTACCGGAGTCCAACAAGCATCAAACAGGTCCGACTTAGTGCCGGCAATGCAGACCAAACTCCTGCTTTGCTTGTACAGAGATCGGATGGCCCCCGACTCCGCACCCTTGGAGCGCCACGGGTGACCACGAGGGTAACAGTCGAATGCCTTCCCCAGGTCCACAAAACACATTTGGACTGGTTGGGCAAACTCCCATGAACCCTCAAGTACCCTACAGAGGGTGTAGAGCTGGTCCAGTCTTCCACAAAAAAACAAAAACCACACTGCTCCTCCTGAAGCCGAGGTTTGACTATCGGCTGGACAATACCATCTCTTTATTTTAGTTTTTTTTATTTTATTTTTTTAAATTACCTCTGTTGTTTGATTTTCTGTATCATTGTAATGTTTTTCCTTGTGTACAGCACCTTGAGTGCCTTGTTGCTGAATGCACTATATAAATAAACTTGAAAAATAAAAATAAAAATACCCTGGTGTAGGCCATACCAGGGAGGCTGAGGAGTGTGATCCCCATATAGTTGTAACACATTCTCCGGTCACCGTTCTTATAAAGGGGGACCATCACCGGGGTTTGCCAGTCCAGAGCCACTGTCCCTGACCGCCACGCAATGTTGAAGAGGCGTCAGTCATGATAGCCCTTGATAAAAATCAGGTCAAATGTTATCTTTAAATTTAGCTTTTGGAGTTCTGGCTTCCTCTGAGAGCCCATGTTAGAAAAGGATTCATTTCACTCTGGACAATGACACTCCCTTACCAGCTTCAGTCAGCATCGTCACGAGATCTTTTGATTTTGTTCTGGGGTTGATTTCCACGTGTCCCACCAAAAATATGCTCATTTCTGGGATACAGAAAACGTCTCTTTCCTGAAAGGCATGATGGGTGAACATTCCTTATATAATTGTTTCAACTGATCGGTTAAAGGCAGAGTAATCTTTGTGTATGTAAACATCTGAATTTGAAGAAAGCAACAACTATGAATTGGAATCATTGCATGCTATTCAATTTAAATATGTCTATAAACCGGATTGATCTGATTTGATATTTCTGTATATAAATTGGATCCGTTTGTCTTATAAAGTGCCTTGAGATTACAGTTGTTGTAAATTGGGGCTATATAAAGAAGCCGATTTGAACTGAATTAATTAAAAAAATGTGATTATTCTGGCATCCTGCAAAAACAAATACCTAACCAGCTCAAAACGTTTATTATAATTTCAGACAGTGAGAAAAAGGATTGTGCATCTTTTGTTACAGTGATAGCTATGTAACAATCTGGCTTCAACTGTAACTGCTTGAGGAGACAAATGGGGTGAATGTGTACATCTTCGGCACTACATAGAGCTCTGACATTATCTGAATTTCTTCATTAAGACAGCGTTTATACGTACCATCTGCCACTTTTGATCTGCATGTTGTATTATAGTCAGGCCGAAAGAAGGCCCGGCAGAGACTGTACTTCCTGAGGCAACTCAAGAAGTTCAACCTTCCACAGGAGCTGTTGGTCATCTTCTACACTGCCATCATTCAGTCTGTCCTGTCTTCATCCATCTCAGTGTGGTTTGGCTCATCC
>JAHUTJ010042962.1:0-15341 GCA_036250325.1 Characodon lateralis | reverse complement strand
CATGAACAAGAAGACAAAACTAAAGCATGACCAGGAAAATAACAGAAGCATGATTCAAAATCTAAGAAGAATAATAACAAAAGAACGAGTCAAAACCTTAACTGTGAAAAACATAAGGAAAAATCAGAAACCAAAAACCAAACAACCCCAAATCATAACACATCTCCATTTATGAGTAAATATGGAATTCATAATCAGACTGCCCAGCTCCTTTTCCATGTTATTGCTTTCATGGCTGCTGGGGCTGTGTGCAGATCTGTGTCTGGTGTGTGTCTGTGCAGCTCCTGCTGCCTCTCTCCCTCAGGTGCAGCGATTTAGGCTCATCAGGAGGCATGCTTAAAAGAACTCCAGAGACAGTGAAGAGTCTTAAGTCAACACTCTAGTTCTATAGATGGCGGTAAATGTATCTTATCTTGCTTTTAGATCCTCTGCCTCCCTCATTGGGCTTCCTGCCAGCGACTTCTCATTGTCTCCCTTCCCTGGACTCTCTCCACCATCTCACGGTCTCCATACATGCCTTCTGCAATGTGGTCCATCAACACTCACTAGCCTCCTGGAAATCTGTCATTTGTCTGCCCCCCTCCATTAACTAATCCACCACTCCTGGAACAGAGACACACCAAATCTAACACCAGGTTCATTTTACCAACATCAACTCTGGTAAGATGTGCAGCTTCCTTCCCCTCCACTTTCTTTTACTCCAGTGCCAGTTAGAAAATGTCAGTCAGCAATCTAACCAGCCATACACACATTCATTTTTCATCCGCTAACCTCCTTTACAGTCCTTCTGGGAACTTGTCACCAGAAACAGGAAGATAACTTAAAACACATTGTAAATAACAAACCTGTTTTGTGTCTGTGGCTGATCATGTTCTGTTACCTGAAACCTAACATGGCAGTCACTTGCGCACCAATTTGCTGTTCTTTATGGCACACTGGTTAATGGAGAAAAATGTATATGCTGACATTAACATGACAACTTGTTCGTGGTGACTTTTTTGTCACTGTTTTCTGACTAGGGTTCAACAAAATTCAGAAAAAGAGCTTGAACTCCTAATCTCACAGGTACTGTAAAAAAGGGTTAATAACTTACAGACAATGTCATGTCCCTATTAAGACTGAGCTAAACTCCCAAAAACAATCTTTGTATAAATTTGCAGTAATTAGATCAAGACACTTTGCCCTTGAATTTTTCCTCATTTTGTCAGATTACAACCACAAACTTCAACGTATTTCAATAGGATTTAATGCAACAGACACAATTGTGAAGCTGAAGGAAAATTATAGGTTTCCTGATTTTTTTCCTAAACAATATTGTGCAGTGTGCATTTATGCTACTCTAACACCCCTAAATAAAATCAGTTGCTCCAGAATTAAGACTCCTATTAGTAGCTCAAATCTAGTATAAATATTGATTTTCTAGACATCAGAGGTCTTTTTAGAGAGCATTTGCAAACATATGTGATGATGAATACTAAGAAACACAGTAGACTGATCAGGGATAGAATTTGAAGAAGGTAAAGGTTGTAAAACAATATCCAAAGCTTCTAACATCTTTTAGATCTCTGTTCAATCCTTTTTCTCTGGCACAACAGTAAACCTACCAGGACATGGCTGTCCACCTAAATTGACAGGTCAGGGAAGGAGAGAACTAATCAGAGAAACAGAGTAGAGGCCCAGAGTTATTCTAAGGGAGCTCCAACTATATACGGCTCAAGTGGGTGAATCTATCAACAGAAGCACTATGAGTCGTATAGCTACTCCACAAATCTCCGCTTAATGAAAGAATGGCAAGAAGAAAGCCATAAAAGTCCACTTTGGAGCTTGCCACAAGCCATGTAAGGGACATAGCACACACAAGGAAGAGGGTGCTCTGGTCATACAAGACCAACATTTAAATTCTGACCTACAGTTGACCACTGCACATCAATTTATGTTTACAGATGCTTTCCTTCCAGTCTAACTCATCTTGGACTGCTTTACCCAGAAGTAAAACCAGAAATTCAGACATTGACACCTACTATACAATACTTTGATTTGAATTTACCGCAAAACGTGATATTTAGTGTTGACTCAGCGGGACTGAAAACAATTGTAAATCACACTTTTTTCTTTTTTTTTTTTCTTTTCAGTTTTACTTTTTTAAAAAAAAAAAAAAAAAAAAAAAACATTAAGCTGTCTATCCTTTTCTTAACACTTCACAACTACATACTACTTTGTGCTGGTATATTTCTTAAAATCTCACCAAAATGCAAAGCAGTTTGTGGTTGTAAAATGACAAAATGTAAAAAAAAGAAAGTTAAAGGCATACAAAAAACTCCTACAACAGCATTTCATTTGAATTTAGGTTTGTACATATATATTTGTTTGTATGTTTGTACATATATATTTTCTTTAGACAATTATTAATTTCTAGTATGATGACTACAATATGTCATTTTAAATTTTGTAAAGCAAAAGAAGGACATGACTGTCTTGTTTTCCTATCAACATTAAAATCACATAAGTACACTTGTTTCAAAGACAGTTGTGTATTAACAAGAAAGGGCAACAAAACTAAAATTTCCAGTGCTTCATTAAGTAGATCTGTCCTGACCTTCCCAGTGATCCAAGATAACAACCCAAGCAGCACATACTCCTTTGCTGCAATTACGTAAGACTGCTCCAATGTAAAACGTTTTCCGCTGGTAAAGTAACTGCAACCACCAAAGTCACTGTCGCAGTGGAGCACAGAAGAGGCAACGTGATACAAAAGACGCTTGATGTATGTGCACAGCCTTAAACCCTTAGTAAAATGTGTGTGTTCACCAAAGGCTCATTTAGTGATGAAAATGTCATATTTTAGTTTGATGTGAGACTTTTTTTTCAAAGAAAAACTGTGATGGCAAGATTTTTTTTGTGAAAAGTGAATATCTTTTGTTGTGAAGTGTAGTGATTAGGTAAAACATAGATTTTTCTTATTAAAAGAGACAGCTGGCGTGAAGAGAAAAAGAAAGCTTTGAGAAAGATGTTTAATCTTAGAGAGAATGTAAATTGATTCACAGCTCATCAGAAAAGGAGTGTACAATCAATATAGCGTATGATATTGTGTACTGTTATAAATGTATTCAGTTAACATTAGGAAGAACAGCCGTGTCACACAGAATACCCTAAAATAACCACTCTGGAGACTTCAACACGCATATGTCTGTGGTTTCTTTCTGTATTTATCTCAAAAGCCGTCATGAACACAAAGCACCAAATTACAATGTCTTCCCACACTCCAAATCCATGGAGGTCCCGCATACTGCTCAGCTGAGAGTAAGCAGGAAAGGGAAGAAGTGTTGACAGGCTGTAGATGAGACTTGGAGATGAAACGGGTTAAACGATGTGAGATGTGAAAGCATTATGGGTTTGAAGGTGGCAAACCACTGGAGCAAGTGTAAATTGGATACATTACTGTGCTGTTTTTCCCACCCTCTCGTGTTGAAGCAGGGAAGCCAGTACCGCAAGATAAGCAATGACGATGCAATGCCACAGTGTGGTGTTGATTATGCATCATCTGATCCTTGGGGAGACAGTAGCTGCAGCAGGAAGAGAATGTACTTAACTGTATAAAACCGTTCTGTGTGTTCGAGGACCATTCTATGTGTTTGAGACTGTTGACTGTTAGTGTGTGCAAAGTTACTTATGCAAATTAACATGTTTCCTCGAACCCATAGGGTTCAGCCTTGAGACAGAATGGCAGTTCGCGGGAAGATTTATTCTGATTGTTCATGGTAAAGCGAACCTTCTGCTCCTCCAGTGATGTTTGCAGTCCTCCAGCACCTAATTTTTATCAGTTGCCTTTCCAAATCTCCATTCCCTTCCATGCAGCAGCAACCTGTAATAACAAAACGTTGCAGTTAAAACACCTCTCCCAAAGCAACCATTATTCCAGTTTAACCGCAGCACTGTCTCCTCTTGGATATTTATGGTACTTTTTACTGCACTTAAGCAAAAATAATCAAAGTCACAACAGCTGTGAAGATGAAGGCAGAACTCGTCATTTGCTAGTATGGAGAGGATGGGGATTCAAGCATTTGCTTTGCACTGTTAATCTGAGAGAGTTTGTGCAACACACAGAGCTGCAACTAAATCCCATCAGAAGCCCTGGTTGCCACATGTCATCCTTCAGGCTGCAGGAAATGGATGTGCTTCATTTCGCTGCCCATAATATCTGCAGGGATAACCACTCAACTCCCCAGAGGGTGTGTGCTGCTGTATTAAAACTGTCCATCGTCTTGGTTGGTCATGTCTCCTGCTTTTTCAGGCGACCTGCTAGGAGTCAGAGAGCTGAGGGAGATAAGGCCTGATGCTGAAGAGCTGAATGTCTCTGAGCTCAAAAATTGCTCATGTGCGCTGAAAAAAGTGTCTGTTAAAGTTAGCTGCCTAAGAGATAAAATCACTGAACCTTTGTGACATGGTGAAGAGGAGAGAAGGGACTGAAGTCGAAATATCAGAAGAAGATGCAAGATTGTGTTGCATTTCTTAAAAGTAGACAGATATTTTTCTCCCTCTCAGTGTGAACTTTACATTCATTATTTCACATAGAGATTGTCAGGATACTGCAATGCCAGAGCCCTCTAGTAGTGCCAATTTATTTTCAGCAAAAATTTAACCTTTGACCTTTCACCTACAAGAACTGCTTTTCCCTAGGTAACTACAAAAATGTCTTTGCCAGACATTTTGGATCTAGCCAAAACAACCCCTTATCCACCACAGGTGGTGTCCTTGAAACTCCAAAATATAAATGTTTTCATGACCTCCACAAGAGATATACCTTAAAGAAGCTGGTTTAAAATTCTGTGAAAGTTTCTCCTATATGAATGATTATTATCTTGCTAATTTAAAAATAAGGAAAAAGTTTAAAATACTCCACAGTTAGTTAGAACTAACTATGAAGTATTTTTTGTTTTTATCAGGAGGTAGGCAGACAGGAAATGGGGTGGAGAGAGGGTAAAGTCATGCAAATGTCACAAACCCAGGACATTATCTATAATGTCTTTTTTTGTTGTATTTCTGTAGTCCAAAGAATGTTGTGTAGAAATAACGATAGAATCCACTTTTTCTTGGCAGTAAATGGTGACAAATACAGCACGTTTCACAAAACCCATCTCTGATTGGTTGATCAGCCCCCCATGTGGTCTCCTATCCTGAATGATTCGCTTACTGAGGAGTTGTGCTATACTCAGGGTGATGGAGTAACACAAAACCAGTCAGCTAAGCTATCAAGGAGCTTTACCCAACTGGATTAAAAAGAGACCCTATCATCCTTACAGTCGAGCCACAGTGACAACTGTTCGTGGCGACATTTTAATTGAGAGACGGGACTCTGGGAACCATCAAATTGCTCATGTGAGTGAGGTAATAACCCAATCTTCCACGATAGGCCCTCTTTTCCTGTTCTATCATGGTTATGGTGTTGAAAGGTCACGCATCAAAGGTGATGCTGTTCTTGTGAACTTTCAACTTTGCAGCCCTGAATTTCCATTTGGAGCTGCAATAGTTAGTGTATAGAGTAGAATTAGTGTCACCATCTTTGTTTTATAGATTTGTTTTGTTGTTTGCTTATTTGAATAAATTGTAAACAGAAATTGCTTTAATCATTTTTAAATTTCTGATAATCGTTTATTGGTAAGGGCAGAAGTCATGCCGAGGACTGATTTTTGAAAGATTATAAATGTGATTTATTTATGAAAATAGATATAGTTTTACATGGTTCGTCCATGCTGCAAAGATAAGACCTTAAAACCCCAAGAAATTTGTATGATGACATGTATTAATCTGTGCAATACAGATACATCACAACCTTTTTTTGAAAATAATAAAAAATATAGAGGGACTAAGACATGAATGAGCAGGTTGCTCTCACCACTAATAAACACAAATGAAAACAGGTCTCATATCCCTGAGAGAAGTGATAAAAGCACAGGTGAAAGTATGAAGTTAGTTTTCATGTTACACAGGAGCAAAGGCAGCAAAGGAGCTTGTGCAAGACTTTCAAGAATGAGGAGGCATGTAGCACATGAAGAAGACAGCCCGTCTGGCCATGCATTAATATTTAACTTTTACAGGATGATGCAATAATGTTTACTTGTTTACTAGTGTTCTTTCATGTAATAGTACAAGTAAATAATAAGAGCAACAAAAATAACAAATAATGTTCTTGTCTTTTTCTGCTGGAAAATTCTGTAATAAATGCTTAGGATGTATTTAGCACATCAGAAACAAAGAAAGCATCCCAAGTTATGAATGTTTCCAAATTTGAAATGTATTATCCTGGATTAACTCTGTTTGATTTTTAATTTTTTTTTTTATTTTACCAATTTGTTGGTTTTGTTGTTAGAGTGTGTGTGTGCGTGCGTGCGTGTGTGTGTGTGTGTGTGTGTGTGTGTGTGTGTGTGTGTGTGTGTGTGTGTGTGTGTGTATAATTCCGGCTTAACTATATATATACTGTATAACATATATATATAAATAAATGTATGTTTTTGTTTCGTCAATGTTTCCCTAAGAGTAATGGAAAGCATCTGATGCTCATCTATAACTCGCACAGCTGCCCTAAAAATGTCATTGCAGCACTGCGGCATTCCCCTAAGGGCCAGTATCCTTACTGCTGCAGTACCAGTGAGGGGCCCGTCTTAGCTATGCCTGCTCTCTTGACTTTCAACTTGCACTGGAAGCGGAGGACCTCTAACACTTATTCTTTTCAAGCAAAAAAAAAAAAAAAAAAAACACAACACATATGATCAGAACGGTTTTAAACAAAGGCTTCAGAATGATGCAACATAGCTCTTTGATTTGATGTCGCCTTTGTTGTTGATGCCACATCTCTGTAGCTTGATTGGCATGTAGGCCGAGAAAAGGAGGACAGAAGTTGCAATGAAGATGTTGGCATCAGTTAAGCAACTTTTATTCTTGCCTCAAAAATATCCAAACTGAAATTTCTCTTTTAAATGCTGTCATTTAGAAGAAGTGTCATATGAAGATGGATGTTTTTTAATGACTGTCACTACAGTAACGAGAAAAACTTAGTAAATCTTTAATACTTAGTAGGAAATGTAGCAGCCAGGTATTACTGATCAAATACACTTAACTCTTTTTCATTAGTTCGTCCTGTCCCACATGTCTTAGATAATCCAGATGATGATTTCATTTATTAACAGACAAAAGCTATTCATACCAACCCAGCACTATATACTGTAAATTTATAATTGTTTCCTAAAGCTAATAATTTATTATGTCACCCTTGGTGGCAACAACTGCTATCAGTCGTTAGTGATAACTGGCTATGATTATTTTACACTACTGTGGAGCAATTTTAGTGTACACTTATTTGTGGAATTGTTTTAATTGAGCCACACTGGAGGGTTTTGAGCATTAGCAGCCTGTTTAGGGTCTTGTCATTGGAGCTCAATTGGATTTAAATCCAGACTATCTTTTGGCCACTCTCAAAAGTTAGGTTTTGTTTGGGTATTCAGAGATGATGGCGTACTTTGTTTTTTTTTTTGTTTTTGTTTTTTATACCGTGTCCTGTCTGGCAGAGTAGCACTCAGAATTGCTGCCTGGGTGCCAAGGAAAACCCAAACAGATTTACTTTCAAAAGTGGGGCATTACAGCTAACGCTTTAAAGCTCTGCTTGATATTCATAAAAAGAAAATTTATTAGAAACTGCTTTAGGATTATTTCAGTTGTTACGGACACGGAGACAGAAATGAAAAGGAAAAAAAAAAGAAGCACAAAAGAGAGAAAGGGGGGCAAAAAGGAAAAGGGGAGAGAAGGAGAATATAATGGAGGAAAGAAAGAAGGATAAAGAGAATACAAGAATACACCCTGCTTGCTTCTACACCTGCAGAAACGTTCATATTACCAGCTTTTTTACCGAGAACTGCACGGTACTTATCAATGCAAGATGTATTTAGTGGTAAATGCGGCTCAATAT
Organism: Characodon lateralis; assembly: GCA_036250325.1. Classification (NCBI taxonomy): domain Eukaryota; kingdom Metazoa; phylum Chordata; class Actinopteri; order Cyprinodontiformes; family Goodeidae; genus Characodon; species Characodon lateralis. Next base: position 7,381 of record JAHUTJ010042962.1, on the reverse strand, counting down.
AGAAAATTTGTGTATCTCTTAACACCTTAATCTAAACACCTGTAGGTCTGAGTGTGAGCGTGTTTGTGTATACAAGGTTTCTCTATAAAAATATGCAATAGTGAGTGTGAGGAGCCACAGACCCGCCCCCTGGACCTGGGACAAATAGGGAGGAGATCTGAGCCACAGACATCCAAAGGCCCCCCAGAGCACAGGAACCCCAGGAGAACCACCACTGGCACTACCACAACCCCCCCCAGAAAAGAGCAGGGGAGAGTTCCAGGGAAAACACCCAGCGTCCACAGTGCAGAATCCCCAGGGAGCTGCAGCTACAAGCCCACAGGCCCCACCGGCAGCCGTCTATGCCCGAGCAGATCCAGCCATGGACCCAGAGTCCCGGGACCCAGGGACATATCACTCCTCAAGCAGAGGCCCAACAGAGCCCAGGGGTCCAGGCCCCGGCAAGCAGCCACCAGGAGTGAGCCAGCACACACCAAAGTACCCAGCCCCGGATACCGAGAACCACAAGAACACCGGCGGGCAGAAACACCAACCACCGGCAGGTAGTGTGGCAGGGAGGGAATAGGACCCCCATTTGATGGGGGGCGTAAACTGATCCAGGAGAGGGAGCAGCCCAAGACCCAACCTGACACAAAAAACAGACACACACAGTCACAATCACACATTCCCACCCTCATGCATACACATAAAAACACTCACAGCTACGCACCCAAAGTTTTGACAAACAACAATGGATGTCATACACTCACTCACACTACCCATACATACTCTATACTCCCAGGTCCAGGTGCCAATACCCTATACGGACAACCAGCCCCCGGACCCAGGAGGTGGTCCCCTTTCCTCCGGTGTGGGAGACAGGCAGAGCGCCCCAGCACCTGAACCTGGTCCTGACCCCCCGCCCCGACCCCAGTGCCCAGCCACCCCCATCTTCAACTGGAGACGAGGCCATATACAAAAGAGGGGTCTACATGGTCAAAACCAACCAGCCAACCAGAGCCACCACAGAATAAAATAGTGCCAACCGCATGAGCCCCCCACCCCCAATGGACCCTGACATGAATCTCCCCACTGGGCCACCCCCAACCAGGACACAGAAATCAAACAGATGCCCCCGAACCCAAACACCATGAATACCACCCCACACCCCCACAGCACATGGGCACACTCCCACAGGTGAGCTTCATCCCTGAAACGCCGATGAAGCAACACCCACACAGCGCAGACTCAACGCACAGCACCGCTCCAAGCACCCCTCCGCGTCCTGCCCCCACCACACAGCACACTGCGACAACAAGGCAAGGGCCCCGCGCAACCCCACCCCAGCCCCCGCCCCCGCCCACAGGCACAAGAGGGCAGATACCGCCGAGCACTGAGCTCACAACGGAACCCCCGACCCCACACCAAGACGGGACAAACTCAGCCAGCAAGAGGTCCCCGGCCAGCGGCAAGCACTCAGAGCCGGTGTCCTCCACCACGCCCCCGCAACCACACAGACACACCACATCACTGCCACAATAGCCCAGGTAGAAACATTATCCAGCTCAGCTCTACCATCGCAGGTCAGCCGATCCAGATGGCGGTGACCCCACATCCAAGAAGAGGACACAACCCCCTCACCCCACACGCTGCAGCCCCCCCCACACCACCCGCCACCCTGACCCCCCCCCACAACAGCCAACAGAGCAACACACCGCCCAACCATGAGGCCACCGTCAGCAGCCCCAGCCATCAGTCTGTGAGAGGTAAGCATGCACCAGCCAAGTAACCGGGCCGGGCAGGCCAACCGTTCCAGGCCAAGCACATCCCACCAGCCGCCCCAGTGCAGACCCCCCCTCACCCCCCCAACCATCCGAACCCTAAAAGCCCAATCCCCAGGCAGTCAAGCAGACCCCTCGATGCACTACCCCACCCACCACCGTGCCCAAGGGAAAGACGCCAGCCCAGCAAGCAGAAGGGTGGCACAGAAAGGCCACAGCACGTACAGCAAAGACAACCCCACCCCCCCCCCACCCCCCACCCCCCAGAGACACAGAACCACCAACATCCATGCCAGCCAAGCAAAAACAACATAGCCAAGCCAAGCTGCGGTAGCTGATGGTGTACTTTAAATTACTGTCCTGCTGCATAAAACATGTAAGCTGGAGCTTAAGGTCACAAACTGATGGATGTGCCAATTCTTTCAAGACTTTCTGGTAGAGCAGCCCCAGATGCACACCATTAAGTTAGTCCCACAGAATATTTTTCCAATACTTTTAGGAATCATTTAGGTTTGGAAAATGTGATACTGAAGGTTGTCTACAAAATACTGGCTCTCACTGTGGTTCAGTTACCAGACCATGCTTTTCATCTGCTTTTAAACATTTTCAGATTGGGGTATAATTTGTTGCTTTTTGAGATAGTTTAGACTGCTTTATGTTGCAATACAGGTTCTAATTAAGTGATTTCTGGAGTCTACAGCAAGGCTAGTAAAACTAAACTCATCATTTAGAATTTAACAAAGAAGAAAAATATAATTTCAAATGGGGCCAGGTTGGTTTGGATAGTTTTCTGATCCCTTAATAAATGAAATCATTATTTGAAAACCAATTTTTTGGTCTTAGTTAGGTTACCTTTGATATATAAAGTTGTTTGATCAAAGTGTGACTTAAAAGTAAAAACCGGTAACACTTATAAGAAGGGGAAATATGTTTTCCCAGTGGTACTGGTCACCCTATATTGCAAGGGTAAGCACAACTACAAATAAGCAATTGATGCTGCTATTAAGGAAGGTTTAACCCTTTTTCCTTAACCATGAATTTGTCTAAGCTGGGAGGAAGACTGTTATTGTTTAGATGGTCACAGGAGAAATTGCTGTAATTATTTAAACTGTATTGATTAAGAAAAGAGCAGATTAAAAATAAATATGCATTCAATGACATTTTTTGCTCCACTGGATACAGGAATTCAAGCAGGTAACTGGACCAGCTCTAGAACCAAAAAGGGTGCCTGTCTTAACCTTACACGTTCTTACATAACAAAGTATGACTATCTAACCTCTGGATGGGGCGGGGACCGGTTTAGGAGCAGTTCAGCCTTTGTGTCATCTTCTTCTCAGGCATGTGTTTTACACACAGTGGAGCCCTGTGCACGCTTGAGAGATTTGTAGCACATACTTTGAGAGCGGAATTACGATCTTCCTTATTTGGTGGCGCTTCTTATTCTTGACATCCTTTACCAAGAGACAGTAGACAATTATCGCTTACCTTCCTTTTTTCTAAGTTCACCAACAACATATATTTTGAATCCCATATACTGCATAAGACATATATAAGACAGTCTTCATGCTACATTGAATATTATAATACACTCACCATTAGCTTGAAAGCTTAATTATTCTGACACTGACCATCAACCTAGAAAAGGTTACAAAACATGCCAATCTTCCCATTAAAAGATATTCTAGTAATTTTGTCCCCATATCAGTCCTCTAAATGCTCAAAGAAATTGCAAAAAAAAGAACATCTAAGCAAGCATCTAAGCCTCCACAAACCTAATTTGGCACATTAAATGTTAAAGTGTATGACAGCACAATTAGGAAGTGTTTTACAAAACAAGTGTGGCCTGTTTGAAATAGCTGCCAAGACAAAGCCCTTCTCTGTAAAAAGAATATGGGCAGGAAGGCTTAATGTTGCAAAATGACATCTGGTGGAACCAAAGTGGAGATCTTTGGCCATAATGCAGCAAACTGTTTCTTGATAAAAACCAAATACGCTACTCTTCAACATAAAGGCTGAATAAAAAAAGAATGAATGCATTGCAATGGTTCAGTCATTGTCCAGATCTAAGTCTGGACAATGGAGCTGTAGTTGTGCCTTAAGAGTTGGGAATATCCCAATGAACAGGAGCAATGTTGTATAGGTAAAAAAAAATCCTGCACACTGATAGAAGAAGTTTAAACAGTCTGACAGAAAACTTACTACTTCCAGTAATTGTTGCTAAAGCATTTTCTGCAAACTATCGAACAAGGTAGTACACATTGGTTTTTCTTTTCTGTGACTATAACAGTCATGAAAACATTATTTTTACCATGACTTTCACTAAATGTGAAAGGTTAGAGACATTTCGGTGTTTTCCTGCAGAACCACCATACCAGCATGTCCAGCTTCTCTTCTTTTTTTACTGAACACTTGTCCTCCTCTGCACAGATGAAAGGGGACCATCTAATTCCACTTGACATCAAAATAGATTAAGTGTTTAGAGCATTACCTTTTATCAGCTTCAGTTCTCAGACACATATGTAGAGATGCTGTTTTTTTCATGTTTGAAGAGAAATTGCCAAATAAATAGTTCCCCTGAGGTGATAATGTGCATTTTTAGCAGGAACGAAGCCTATTGTACCCAGAATAGGTTTTTGTGATGGACATACCCTAATGAGATCCCAGCCTGGTTGAAAGGCTGTGTATTTCTTTCCGAACAGTGTGTGTGCGCTGGTCTCCAGCACAGACCCAGTAGGATTCCAATTTATCCCACCCAGCTGGAAGTCATTGTTCGATCAGCTCCATAAGGAATGTGTCAAGCCTGACTGGTTTTGAACTTCATTAAGTTATGGAGGAATAAAGTTGCAGCACACCCAGGGTTCTAGGTGTGTCATAAACAATGATCCTGTGAATAAACAAATAGGCTGTTTTAATTCAAATATCAAACAGGAGAGCTAGAATAAAGCATTGCAGTAGATGATAGCTGGAAGAACCAGAGGACACGAGGAGAAGAAGTGCAGCTGCAAAGTCACCTCTGTGGCCCTGATTTGTCTTCCATCCCATCTCTGTGGCTCCCTTAGGAAAAGCTTGCTGCAGTCAGTGTTTGTTCTTGCTTTGTTCTTTCTCTTTTTTCTGCCTTTCTCTACCTTTCTTTACTTTTTTTCTTATTTTCCCCATGCTGCACTTGTCTTTCTCCAGTGCCTCCATATATATTTTTTTCTTATCTTGTAGCCTATGCATTACACACAGTATTGGAAATTTCACATTGACTGACCTATGTGCTCCTTAATCATACATAGTGTATCATAGCAAGTTGATTCTTATATTACTCTCCTCCCTTATGATTCTGAGTGTAAGGTTCCCTCATTATCAAAGAAGACTGCAAAAAGCTAAGAAAAAGCTATAATTTTAGGTAGAAATGCTTGTTTACACACTAACATGGTCAGATTGCTAATTAGATTTTTGAGAATAGAAGCATGAGACAGTGGTGATTCTTAATTTTTTATATAAATCATTCGCCATCTAATTAGCTAATATTAGATTAGGTAGCTGCATATTGGTGCCATGAAAAATGCATATCTTAAGAAATTTTCCCAATTCGGAAATACATGGAGCTTTTTCACCATATTGATCATTTCAAGCATGACTGGAATCATGAAGGGTTCTCCTTTGAAAGCAGTGAAGATAAATTAAAGTAAGTTGCAAATGTAGCTTGAACTTCTTCACATTTTTTCATGTCAGATCCACAGATTTCTGTATATTTTCTTGGTATTGTATACATAAACACACAGTTTTTCAAAATTATGAAGAAGTTTCCTTAGCTCTGTTTATGTTCCCATCAACTCTGACCAACTTCCCTGTCCTAGTGAAGGAAAGCATTCCCACAGTGAAACAATGTCCTGTTTCACTGTGGGGATGGTGTATTCACTGTTAGGTGAAGTGTTAGTTTTCCACCCCAAAGAGCATTTTGCTAATTTATTTTTGATCCATCTGAGCAGAGCACCTTTTACAAGTTTGCAGTGTGCCAGACATGGCTTGTGAGAAGCTGAAAATAGGCTTTCTTCATACAATGGCTTTCTAAAGGCCAAATTTGCAGAGTGTAAAAGTAAGAGTTGTCCTGTCAACTCTTCTGAGTCATAGATCCCCAGTTCCTTCAAAGCTACCATGCACCCCTTGGCTGCTTCTCTGATTAAAGGGACTTTCAGACTGAACGTGCCATGTACTTACCATTCCGCAGGAGTCTGCCAGGAACCTAGTGGAGTTAAACTAATACCACACAGATGGCGCTGCGCTCTGATCATCCACAGCAGAGTACAGCACAAAAAGGGGGGGGGGGGGGCTTTCAAAATAAGTAGGTAATGGCTGAATTTCATCTGCATAGCAAAATTTTTTTNCCCCCCCCCCCCCCCCCCCCCCCCCCCCCCCCCCCCCCCCCCCCCCCCCCCCCCCCCCCCCCCCCCCCCCCCCCCCCCCCCCCCCCCCCGCCTACAAAATAAGTAGGTAATGGCTGCATTTCATCTGCATAGCAATTTTTTTTTCTTGTGCTGAACCGAACAATAGAGCTAAATTTGGGTACCCTGAGTAAGACCCTTAGCACCTGAATGCTCCCTGGGCGCTGCACAATTGAAGCCCACTGCTCCCTAAGGGATGGGTTAAATGCAGGACAATTTCTCCATTGTGAGATAATTCATTCATTCAGTCAGTCTGTCATTTTCTATGCCGTTTCTTCCATAGTGGGTCGTGGGGAAGCTGGTGCCTATCTCCAGCAGTCTACAAGCGAGAGGCAAGGTACCCCATGGATAAGTCTCCAATTCATCGCAGGGCAACACAGAAACACACAGGACAAACCATGCACACACACTCATTCACACCTAAGGGCAATTTAGAGACACCAATTTACCTAACAGTCATGCTTTTGGACTGTGGGAGGAAGCCGGAATACCCTGTGAGAACCCACGCGTGCATGGGGAGAACATGCAAACTCCATGCAGGGAGAACCCTGGCCAAGAGTCGAACCCAGGACCTTCTTGCTGTAAGGCAACAGTGCTACCACCGTGCAGCCATTGTGAGATCAATAAAGTCTATATTATTATTATTACATATTCAATTCAGTTTATTTATATAGCGCCAATTCACAACACATGTTGTCTCAAGGCACTTCACAAAAGTCAGGTACATACATTCCAATTAATCCTAACCATTGAACAGTGCAGTCAGATTCAGTTCTATCTCAGGAAACCCAGCAGATTGCATCGAGTCAGAGATTTGTAGCATTCCCTTCTCCTGGATGAGCATGAAGTTTCGTTGTCCGATGAGCTAACCCCTCCCTCCTACTTCCCTATGTCTAAAGGGTTTGCTCAATCCAGCTCTCCATCCAACTGGTCAGGACTTCCCTAAACCTGAAAGGTCTTACTAAGCAGGTTTACTGAAAGTTCTGTTTAAGCTGGTGTCGGGAAATGACTCGCCTAGCCTCTGACAGCCTTCATACAAAAGTCTCACCCTTCTTCAACTGTAGGTCTGGACGACTGAGTAGCCTATCGCAGTCATCCACACTTTCAACAGTCACTTTTGTTCACAGCTGCTCATTCCCTATTTTTACAACTGGCTCTTCGTATATGGGCTACGTTAATTTTAGTGGCTCA